>JASCZI010000202.1:28879-51700 GCA_036250425.1 Stylosanthes scabra
AGGGATCTTCGACTTAGTAAAGGAGCCAGGAAACCACCTTGTGTTTGTTTCGCCTGCTGCCGCAGAAGCGAGGCAAAGGAGCCGATTGGAGGAATGCTTCTTTTTGGTGAAACGCCCCGGTAAATGCATCCCTTTTAGATGGATGTTGTGGATAGAAGAGCTCCAGTTCTTGCATCCTTATTTGGCTTGCAGGAAGCCGAGAGCTTACCCCCTTCTTAGGTGGAACGGATTTCTTCAAGCCAGGAAAGGGTCCAGCAGACCGGATGCTCTGACCTATCAAGACCAACCAAAATGAGTAGTAACGACTTTCTAAAATAAAATATTATTTTATATTAATGGAATCATAAGATGTCTGTAGAATTAAGTGCTCTTAAAGAAAAACCGTCTACCTGTATACCAAAGGGATACACAAGTGAAGCGAGCGGTCCTCTTCTCTTTTTGAAAGAGCGAAAAAGGGATTCGTGCTTGGATGTCGAGATCAAGGGACTTTATCCAATCCATGCGGCGAAATCGATTTGTGGTGGAACAAACTCCATCTAAATAAATATGTGTTTGCTTCGATACAAGAGATCGGCCCCGAAGCAAGGTATGGTGGGTGCCAGCTACTTTCACTTGTTAGGAGTAGGGGCTGAAAAGAGCTCTTTGTATAGGTTGGGTTTGCTGGGCTTTGATGCTTACCTTATTATTATGAAAAGGGGAGGTTTTGATAAAGGAGCTTTGAATCCCTTTTGCTGGATTGTTGGTCTCCAGCCCCGCCCTATAGAATGAATCAAATAAGGAGGGAGAGGCCCATTGGTGACCAAGCCACTCTTATACTACTTCTTACCTCACCCCTTCTCACTTAAAGGGCGAAGTCGCTGAAGCGAGTCTTAAGGCCAAAGAGTGATCTTTGAACGTTACTACGCATCCTTATTAATTAATAGGTATAGCGTAAGGTAGGTTTGGGTATAGCAGGACTTGAACCTGCGACCATTAGGTTAAAAGCCCAATGCTCTACCAACTGAGCTATACACCCAAAATAGATAAGTAGTAAATAAAGATTGGTGCAGAAAAGAGGGCCTCTTCTCCTCATCATATTAAAAGGGCGCTGCTCGAGGCTCGTACTACGGAGCAAGCGAAGAATAAGGGCGCGCGTTAGCACTCCTGCAAGAGGCCTTACTCAACATGCGCACCTTTATTAGTAAGGTTGCCTGTTTCCACTCATTGAAGATTCTATCTACAAAAGAAGGTCAACGGAGGATACTCAAGTAGCTCTCACTGACACCATCTACGAGAAGGTGAGGTCGTCTTTCTTTCCGGCCGCTATACGGTTCGCCTTAAAGCCTTAAAGACGGAGAAAGGGAAGAGCTGTTATCTATGTAATTACGGTCTTTGTTGGCCGTAGTTCCGGTCGAGCACTCTCTTTTCTTTGCTTTTTCCAATAGAGTCCTACCAAACAAGACTGACTTCTGACCAACCCGCGAGGGGTTGTGAAATTGGACCAGGTACGAAGAATGAATCTATATTTGTGTAGGTACGGAAGTAGCTGGCCGGCGGCCGCTCAACTGTTCGAGCGCAATACAGTGGTGGTTGGTTCCGATTCGACAAGGGTAGAATGCCTGGTCGAAGGTCCAGTACAGTAGGTAGCAGGCGTGTTCGTTTTGGCTCCCGAGCGAGAACGAGAAATAGGCGCTGCACCATTCTTGCTGCTGAACCTTGACTTGAGAGATTCATCCAATGGAACCCACACTAAAAGGAGGACCACAAGCTCGGGGCTCGACGAAACAGAAAATAGAAGCATTAAGAAACTTCTTGGGGTTAGCAGTAAAAGAAAGAGCCCGGCATTCATTCATTTCTTCATTCATATTCATAGTTTAGTCTACTAAAATGAAAGAGGGACCAGCCTCATCGTGGTAATTATCGAACATCTCAGATCGTTCACCTCTAATGTGACACGTTCCCTCCCAGTTATATGATCAATGGGATCTGAAAGGCTACCAGATTTTTCTCTTTGGAAACAATTTTAACTAAAAACAGGTTTAGTATGGGCATTTCTTTTACGTAATTTTTCATTGTACCTAAGAATGATTTTGTCGTGAGCTACCTAGATCAAACGACACTATTAAATACTATCATGTATTGTGTCTACGATGAGACTATTCAGAACAAAACATCAACCAAATTTTGTATGCAATTGTGAATTGAAATTTTAACTTTTAACGAGAACTAGGAAAAACTCAACTTGATAACAAGAACATATCAAGCATCTTTCAAACTGGAAATGCAACAGCAAATCAATATTGAAAACCAAGATCATCAAGATGAGTTCCATGCTTCAAAATCAAAGGAATTCTTGGTGGAAGAAAAGTCTTCCAAGGATCATTTGTACTTTCTACCAACTTCACAAGCTAGATATCTTTATCTGGCTTCAAAATTACCATATTCTAAAATAACAGTTCAAAATTGTAAGGCAACCACAATGAAGTGGCCATACCATATAAAAAAGAACCATCTTATATTATTAATATGCCCAATTTATTATGATCTATGGAAAGCCCTTATTAAACTCTATTTATTTATCCTGATCTCAACTGGAGTACTAAACCAAGGGGACCAATTATGATACAATGATAAGATGAATTAACTAATTGATATTCCTTATGGAGCCCCAATACCATTCACTATAACTTATTTTGAGTCCCTGCAATACCTTTGAGGTACTTAAGCAATTATGTAAATTTTCCTATTTATATGTTAGGCCGAAACCGAGAGGAAACAAGGGATCCTGTGAATTAACTCTATCAGTTGGTTGATTAAGCTGTTCGACACTTCGAAACCAAGTCATTGGTAATTGACCCTTGAAGTCATGATCGCCAAAGATAACGTCGGTGATTCCCAGTGCTTCGGTACCAGGCAACCAAGCAGCAACAAATGCATCTGTCTTTCCCAACAGTTGTGGCTCTAAGAGTAAGGGTCTCCCAGATATCAGAATAACCAATGTTGGGATTTTTTCAGCAACTAAGCTTATAATGTCAGCTCCATTGAAGGGGATTTTAAGCTCAGAATTGTCACCCAAGGACTCTGCATAAGGAGGTTCACCAACAGCTACAATGGCAAAAGAGAACTCACTACGGTTTATGGTGTCTTTTGATGGAACCTTCTCGTAAATAACCTCAGTTTCAGCTCCCACTGTTGCCTTGACAGCATCCAAGATTGTCGTACCTAAAACGGTCGGTGTAAGATATTTATAGCAACCATGTTTAACATAGAAAAGATACAGAAAATGAATATTGCAAACTAGAAAAGGTATAACATAGGAACATAATTCATATCTAAATCAATCTTCACTGATTTCATAAGTAGAGTTTAGGACAATCACTACTAGAAAACTATTATCGAAATTCGGGAATAGATGGAGTAAATGAATTTCTAGATTTGTTAGCTAATTAAGTAATGAGAACAATAGTACTTCAGTATTGTTGAGAAGGCAACAAAGGTTCTCAGATTTTCAGAGGAAACAAAATCCTTTGGAAAAGCAATGAAATCAATGGCTTACCAATGGTAATCCTCCCAGTAGATCCATACCAAGTTTTGGTCCAACCTCCACACTGAAATCCAAGATCATCGGCATGAGTCCCAGCAACAAGGATTCTCTTTGCTTTCCTATCCAATGGAAGAAAGGGTTTGCCAAGATCTTTTCCATTTTTCAACAGAACCAAAGACTTCCGAACTGCTTCGCGTGCTAGATCTCTATGTGGCTAAAAATAATGAGGGTAAATAGAGTTAGAAATTTCATTAGGTTGTGATACTAACTGTCATGAAACTACTTATCCCAAAAGCTTAAACTGATAAGGGGAGACATATAAATAGTTATATCTCTAACACTAATAAACAATGATCCACTTCTTATCAACTAAGAAAGGGTGGAAGAGGTTTTTTCTTACCTTGCATCCAACAGTATCTAGCAAAGATCTGTCACTAAAAGGAAATTCAAAAAGACCAGCGGCGAACTTCACTCTCAAAATCCTCTCAACAGCATCATCAATTCTGCTTATTGGTACTTCCCCCGATTCGACTAGAAAGGTCAAATCTTTAATGAATGGTTCAAATGTTAAACCCACCATTACCTGTATGTAATCTTAAATCTTAAATAAATGAACAAATTCAAGAAGTTACAGCAAGAAAATTCCACTTGTTGAAGATCTATACCATGTCAATTCCAGCATTGACAGCAGATTTAACACAGTAGAGATAATCCGATCCGTGAGGATGGCAAAGCCGATCAAGTCCCTCCCAGTCAGAAATCAAAAAGCCCTGCATAACAAAATAAAGGGCAGAGAGAATTCAATCATTGTTATGATATCTTATAACATGACATGGAATTGTCAAGGACTAACTATTCTAACAGCTTGAGTTTACATGGAGGCTCATAAAATTATTTTTATTCAAAACACAGTTTATCTTTCATGAGGTATGAATGGTTTTATTAACATGCATCTTCACATCAAAGACCTTTGGATTTGAATGATAGATTATGTGCTACCCATTTCTTTTATGATGGTCTAAAAGTTCAACCTATATCTAGAAACTGTGGGTGGCAAGAATCGAATTATGATCAATTGGTCGAAGAAACCTTGATACCATGTTAAAAACCAACTCCCCCAATGACTTTATATCCCAAATGAATCCACTTGTGCAACTTCGTCTAAGCATGGATTAAATTCCTAATAGATAAAACTTCAACAAGGCTTAATTGTTTGATGGAGGCTGTTTAATGATTTTCATACCTTCAATGGAAATAAGATAACAAGAAGGGTCCCTGTGTTTTGAATAAGAAAATGGAGAAATGATTTCTACATATACCAAGTAGCTGAAAATGCATAACATTGGGTCCCAAGATGCACCAGCAACTACGAATTTAGCTAGTTATAATGAAAATATTGTTTGGGCTGTTTTACCTTAAAGCCTAGCTTTTCTTTCAAGATTTCAGTCAACAGAAAACGGTCAGCATGGAGTTTGCGGCCATTCCAGCTAGAATAGGATGCCATAACTGTTGAAACTCCTTGGGAAATGCAGTCTAAGTAAGGTGCCATGTGGATTCTCTCTAATTCTTCATATGATAATGTAGTATTTCCCTCGTTTTCACCTTTGTAAGTACCGCCATCTCCAACAAAATGCTTGGCACATGCAACAACTTTGTTCCTGAAGTATAAATTGAACATAAGATGAACAACTTGACATAAAAAATTATGCTCAGAGAGAAACTTGAATAAATTAAAAAAATATACAAATTGGATAATATGTTACAAAATATCAATAGCTTGAAAACTATAGGGAGAAAGAATGAAAGAGAAGTCCTTATACAATGTAAATAACATGAAATGATATTGTATAAAGAAATCAAAAATTAGGGAAGAGGACATTTATGTTCTTGACTTTTTAAAAATTGTACAAATTTATCCTTGACTTTTGTGAAATACTTAATAACCCCTGACTTTCGAAAAAATAGTACAATTAAGCCCCTCTGTTAGTTTGATTCAGCTAAAAGAAACGGATATTGCTTATGTAGCTATTAAAACTAACAAAGGGGCATAATTGTACTGTTTTTCCGAAAGTCAAGGGTTATTAAGTATTTCACAAAAGTCAATGATGAATTTGTACAATTTTTAAAAAGTCAGGGGTATAAATGTCTTTTTTCCTAAAAATTATAAGGATAAAAATCCAATTTTTATGGTCAGCATATATTGTTGGTGGAATAGTAATAATTAGTTTTTAACATTTATAACAAACATTCTTTTGTTGAAACTTTTTGTAGCCTCTTAGTACGGTCGTACCTTCCAGCTACAAAAGGGTATCCATGCTCATGTCCTTCAGGTAGCTTGCCCTGCAAACCTGAAACAATGGAGGTCATCTTTCTGACTATTTCGGTGTCTTCACCGTAACTCTCATAGCATCTTCCCCATCTTGGATCTTTGCAGACCTGTATATTTAACCAAGTACCTTTTAAAGAAAATAAAAATAAAAGAAAGAAGTAAAACATTAATATATTTTACTTCTTTTAGCTACTATTTAAAACATGTAAATCTTTTTCAAAATAGATAATCAATTACAAAAACTGCTAAATCCCATTTTACAGGACACCAAAAAACTGGTACAAATTCTGAGAATCAATTAAGAAGTTCAAGACTCTTCAAAAGTGACCAATGAGTCAACTTGAAAGTTGAAACTACAGTGCACCCAAGCAATGCAAATTTGCATAAACATAATTCATCTATGCATAGAATGGCTAGTTGAATGCAGTTCCTTACCGCTACACAAGGAGCAAAGGTATAGTGAGCTCCACTTGCTCTAACTTCGAGTGCTGTAGCGGCTCCAATTCTTTCAGCTAAATCAGCATCTCTAGAAGAATCCCACCAGTTAAAGATCAAAAACTGATTTCATGGGAGGAAAGGACTTCTACATCTAATATAATGTTTTCACCAGCTAAAATCCCTATAATGTAAAACTTCTAAAAGTGGTTTATCATCCAGTATAAGGTTTTGATTACAAAATTTTTAAACCAAGAGAACCTAGTTGTAAAAATCTTTGTACAATGGAGGGACTAATTAGAAATTTAAACTATTAGAACTTAATTGAAAACTTTTAGGGCGCGTTTCATTTGTGTTTTTATTTTCTGTTTTCATTTTCAGTGTTGTCTGTTATCTGGATTTTGCGAAGGAAAAAGAGAAAACAATGTCTGTTTTCTATTTTCAAAGAAAAAATTGTTCAATTTAGGGACCTAATCACACACTTTTAAATTGTAGGGATCTAACTAAATTTGTAACTCTGAGTATTTCATTACAAGTTACAACTATTGAACTTTTTATCACCTTATCAACTGAATATCATATGTACATTTTGTATGAACGAACAGCACTTCAATCCAAATAATCAACATATTAAGAAATACAAAACATATTTAAAATCATAAAATGACAGACTAACAAACAGTCCTGTCAAGTAAATCACTGATCAGTTGTCTTTTTCTCATAATTAGGCATTGTTTTCTCAAAAATAATCACAAAAAAAACTGCATCATAACTCCATGCCATACTAATTTACTCTTTAAGCCTTTCCCACTGTAAAAATATTAAATTCTTAAGCTAATTGAATTCTAAAGAACAGGAAAAGTGCATACGAACCTAGTAGCTCCAAGGCCAACATTGTGAGGAAATATGGTAGCACCGTAGACATTATTATTACCATGAACTGCATCAAGTCCATAGATGAGTGGTATTCCAAGCCTTGACTTAAGAGCTGATCTTTGAAAGCCATCAATCATATCAGCCCAATCTGATGAAAGTGCGTTTTCAACAGGTACGCTGCCTCCGGAATTGAGTACACTGCCTATAAAATGAACATGTAGTCAAATGCCAACAAAGGATCAAGTCCAAAACACCACAAACACACATGGGGACATCAAAGTTCCCATTTCTAAGACACAAATTCAATTTGGGGTACACCGAAACCTTTTCAACTTCCAACTAGTCTATAGCTTGCAGAAGATGTAAGCACAAACATCAAATTTCATTTTTTTTTTTTTTTAATGCAAGAAACCTTCTCAAATGAGGTCCCTCAAAATCTTTCAACAAGTTTGAAGCTTGCACAAAATGGACAGACAAATATACACAGACATCACAATTCCCATTATTTATGAACCATTTTTAATTGGGGTCCCTCAAACTTATTTCAATTTCCAACAACTTCAAAGCTCATGAAAGAAAAAAAAGGAGTCAAGGTTCTAATTTTTAAGACTCATTCAATTGGGGTTACTCAAGTCAAAATCATTTCAACTTACAAGTTAGAACAAGTTCAGTGCCGCCACAAAATGGGTGCACAAAATTTACACAACGACATCAAAAGTTCCCACTTTCAAGACACACAGTCAATTGGGGTGCTTAAAGTTCGTCTCAACTTCAACAAATTCAAAGCTCGCACAATATGAAATCACAAAGTCACAAACATACACTGAAATCAAAATTCCCCAATTTTCAAGAAAATGTGCAATTTAACATCCTGAAGTTGTCAAATGATGCAAAAACAAAGAAGTTGTGTCCCACTAAGTGTGATTGGCTACATGGATCAAACAATTAGAATTGTGATTAAGTAGGTCTAATTTAACCCCAAAAACTAACACATGGATAAGAGATGTCTCGTACTTATAAACTTTCTACAGACTTTATCTTGAGAGATATAGTACTTAAAACACACACCCTCCATGGTCAAGAATGATCATTTGGAGCATGACACATTTCCAGGTGGATGACGCAACAACAGAGGATCGGATAAGCTATGATACCTTATCATGATACCATTCTCCCAAAAGCTTTAAGGGCACTTTAATGTTTATATATGCAGTACAAAGTACAAACTACTCTAATACACTATACACCTAAGCAACTAATTTAGGGGATTAATTACATTTTGCACCCAAAACATACACAACATAGGGATAAGGGAGACATCAAAGCACACATTTTTAAGTGAAACACTCAACTGGGGTACCTCAAAAATCATCTGAAACAAAAGTAGAGTAAGTAAGTAAGCAAGTAAGTAAGTACCAATGGAGTGTTGAGAGAGGGCAAAAGGGGTAGCAAAACTACGTTCGATCTGAGTCATCTGACCAATCTTCTCCTTCAAAGTCATCCGAGAAAGAAGGTCCTTAACGCGAGCTTCAATGGGTTCATTTGGATTTTTGTACACACAATCATACTCCATGGTTTTTCTTTCTTTCTTTTTTTTTTTTCTTGATTGGATGAATATGAATGAATTCGAGTGTGCTGTGTGGTCTTATTAAAATGAATAGAGTTAGTTAGACTTGGATGTCAACAACAGTAAACAAAAGAGGGTGGCTGGTTGTTGGGGGCTAACGTTCTTTGTTCTTACCGGCTTCCGCAAACAAAGCTTCTCTTTTTTTTTGTGACAAAACAAAGCTTTATTCAACAAGAACAAGAACATTCTGCGGTTGACAACCACCCAAAAAAGAAAAAACATGAAGCTTTTTGGATATATTTTTATGACCAAAATTTAGTAATCATAATTTTTTATTTTGAATTTTATTTTTATTTATTAATTGTTATTCAATTAAATATATAATTTATTTATTTGAGGATTTATCATTGATAAATAAGTTATTGCATGTACTAGCTAAAATTTAAATTCTAGAAAAAATCGACAATGCATATTATTTTTCACACCAAAAAAATAAAAGTATACATTATTTATTCAATGGATTAAATTCATATACGAATAATATTTTTTCTTAAGTTTTTAAGGACAAATGTATACACATTTTACAATGAGCACGGATGAATAGATGTGTCTAAAAAAAAATTATTCATGTATATATTTAACCAATTAAATAAATGGTGTTTCGACATTTATTTAAACGAACTAATAAGTTAAACACTATATTAACTCAATAATATAAAATTATAAATATTATAAATAAATATGATAAATTTGTATTATAGCTACCTATCAATAATTCAATCCACCGATGTAATTATTTTTTTTTTACCTTTCTTAATATAACTTATATAATTACTATAAATAAAATTAGGTGATTATAATTATTTCTAAAACGTATTTAATGAAATGCAAGGAGATATACACACAAAAAAAATCCTCCCTATATATTTTAAAAAAAAAGTTTGATTATAGATTGAAGAACAAATTAATGCTTGGCAATAAATTATAGTCCTCCCTATGAATGTTCTTTATTTCCCTCATTTTCCTCCTTCTTAGGAACTGTTTGGTCAATGATCCTTGGTTGTATAATATCCCACTGAACATTACAATTTGTTGATTCGTCCTCCTTTTTATCTTCAACCAGATCTTTTGATGCGGCACCTGCTTATATGGTTAAGAAAATAATAAAAATAAAATAAAATATTTTATCATTTTTATCCCCTCGAACGTAAAAATTAGATTACAATGTCAAAAAATCAAATTAAATATTTCAAATACAAACTACCTTAATTTCCACTAATTCTCTTGCATTGTCATCTGATCTACATCCTTTGTAGTAATATCTCCAGCAAATTGGGTGGAGGACTCTGCAATTTCCTCTTGTCTATTTAGGTCTGAAGAATTTTCTTCATTATCCATGTTATTCTTTGACTTATCTTCCACTTCTTTATTGTGAGCTTCTGCTTCATTAATTTCGGTAGGGATATTAGATTCTTCCATAGAATTATTCTCTGGTGGATTACTTTGGTCCTGATGCAATGTCACAAATACAGTTGCATGTTATTAAGACATATTAATAATAAGTTTATAATATAGCTAGATATAAAAATTAAAATAAAATAAAAACAGAGAAATAAACATTTAGACCTAATATTCATACTTGTAATTCATAAGTTGAATCCTCCATCGAAGGTTGATTGTCAAAAGGATGTTCAACGCTTGAAGTAGTTTCTGGTCCCAAATCTTCCATGGTTGATAATTGCTGAGCACTTGCATTATTATTATTATTATTATTATTATTATTATTATTATTATCAACCTGTTGATCAAAAGCTGATGATGATGAAACATCATCTGCCATGGTCTTCTCAGGTAACACAGATCTTGGTGAGGATGCAATTGACAAGATTGAGTTTTCATCTATTGATTCTTGCCTCACAACTAACATGCTCTGATCTTCATTGCTTTTTGATGAGTTCTCCTCCATGTTATATTGCTCATTGGCTAGTATTAAGTCATTCAAATTATTGATAACACCATTTATTAGATTATTCTCTGCCAAGTTATTATTAGTGTTGCTCCATTCCTGCTCCTGCTAGATGAAAAATATTTTTTAAAGAAAATGAAATATATATTATTAGTACTTGCAAAAAATGGTGACCATAGTTTTTCATTTATGGACTAACAAATTATGAGAAAATTTCAAATTAGCCTTGATAATTACTTCTAGGCACTAAAGTCCTAATAAAAAAATCACTTATTGCCTATTGACTTTTTCTTTCGTTGAAGTTTTTAGCCTCTATTTTATTACCTCGTAAAGATAAAAAACTCTTATAGTATAGTAATTGTTAAGAGCTAAGGAATCATAATATATAATCCTCTTTTCAATTTTTTACTTCATGTGTTGAATTATTGATTTTGACTAAAAATACAGTGAAGATGTGCTAATAAATAAAGACATTGAATTATCACTGTGACTAAAAATAATAGTATATAAATCAAGAAAATTTTTAAATATATCATTGCACCGAGATATCTATGATATATAACGGTTATAAATTACAGATAAAATTTTCCTATAAATCAAAGGTTTAAACTCACGTACATATTATATTTCTACCTAGCATACCTATTTAGTGTAAAAAGAAAGCCCCACAACTCAAGGTACACTTTTCTCTCTCTATAAATATGCATACTCTACACACACTCTTGCTAGGTATGTGAGCAATCACCTAAATCAAATCGATTAGGTTCTTAGGTTTTTCTCTTCGTATATATCAAAATTTACTTCATATTTATATTGAGTTCAATTTTCTTACACTAACAATTTAATTAAAGTCATTCACTCCATATATAATTAGATATTCACACTAAAAAGAACTAAAAGTTAGATAGATAAGAGTTAGAAATTGATTGTTACCAGAGATACTTGTGATTGTGTTCCATTATTGTTTGGCAAATCCCCCGTAGAGCTACTACGCATCAACTGCTTTGGCGGTGATGACGATGATCCTGAATACGAAGACGAAGAACAAGTTGAAGTACTTGCTTGTGGTTCTTCACTTCCTCCTACAGTAGTCGACGTTGAAGCCATCATCATCATCATCATCCTCTCTTTATTACTTTTATCATCTCCTCCATTATTATTACTATCATCATCATCATCATCCTTTCCTTGATCAATATTCCCTCCACCCGCACCCGCACCCGCACCCGCCTGTGACTGTGACTGTTTATTCCCATGAAAAGACGCTCCCCAAAGCTCCTCGCTTCCAGAACTAACATCTCTGTCAATGTCGCCGTCGTACAACACCGATGAGTCTCTGTCGTCGGATGACTCCTCCGAAACCGAAACCGAAGACTCGCCGTTCTCATCCACCGTTGACGCCAGCGAACCGACCTCGGAAACCTCCACTTGCAGATCTGACGCTATGGAATACGTCGGTGTATGACAGTTATTAAGAATATTCCTTCTGTCACCGAAAAAGATCGCTTCATGCCTCTTACTAAGCGGAGATGGAAAGTTTTCGTATTCATTCTCTGATCCGGCAGTTGCGGTTGTTGAGAAGTTGTTATTCGGTACGGAGAAATACAGGAGCCTCCCTGGAGGTTTGTTGCTGCTGTATTTTGGCACGTGCTTATTATTTTGTGAAACTACTACTGCGGGTTGTTTTGTTTGATTTATTATTGCTGCTGCCATGGGTTTTGTTTCATCAATAATATCACCCCTTTCTGCTACTGCTACTTTCTCATCATCAGCTTTCAGGTCTCTAATGATATTGTTGCTTTGGATTTTTCCATCACTTAATTCATGTGTTGCTGTTTCCGCTACCATGGTCAGTGGATTTGGTGTTTGATCTATTTCGCTGCGTTTTGCAGCTTCAGCGGCAGTGCACATCAACTGGTCAACTAACCAATCATGGCTTCCTTTGTCTGCAAATGTGAAATGCATTAAAAAAATTAATTATGTATTTAAAAAAAGTTTGCATATAGACCGTACCACCATAATATAATACTTACAAATCAATAAACATTCCATAAACCATAATCAATAATTCTAAAAAATTATGCTATTCCTCAACTTTCCAATCACCCATATTTACTCAAGCGAAATAATAAACTAATCACTTATATTACTTAAATAAAAAACTCATATATTTAAAAGAAAATATATTAATCACTAAATTTTAGCATTTTTACTATTTTCTACGTGTTATTTTGTTAGAAAGGATTGAAAATAAAAATAAACAACATAATAAGATAGCAAAGCAAAAATAGGAGGACGAGTATAATATGTATGTTTGTTACCTGGAAGTTGTCTGAGTTTTGGTTGTGGAAGCGTGTCTGGAAGCTTACTCCCACTACTATATACATGGTTAGACGGTGTAGGTTCTTGTTCTTGTTTAGAAAATTGAGTGTCACTAAAGCTTTCACGCCTACTACAAGGCATGTCCTCTGGCCGAATCACAAATTCTTGGGAGAAACTACCTCCAGTGAGATCCATCTTCTCCTCAGAAGGATCATAGGGAATGTCGTACGGACTCCTTGGTGCAGAAGAACCAGGGGTATTTTGTTCAATAAAATTGTCTCTTGAAACAAGCAAGGGCGGAATCAAATGCTTTGGCATTGGAGATTTCTTATCATCTAAAATATTCTTTTTCTCAGGGTGGAACTTAAACGCCTTTCGGTGTTTTCTTTTCGCTATAAGACTCTCAAGCCTTTTGTTTCTCTCCATCTCCGACTTCCCAACATCCATGAGGTTCTTCTCGTCGTCTGCCGTCCATTCTATGACCTTCTTGCTATCCTCCTGTGTCTCGTCGTCTTCTTCTTCCTCTTCAATTTTCTCTACTTCTATCTCTGAACCACAACTACCTTCCACTAGGTCCCGCATCGACGGTTCAGACCTCAATGTTTGCCTCTTAGGGGGCTTGTTGTTATTCGCGGTGAACTCGTTATAAAACGCTGCGTTTAAGTCCTTCACCTTCTCTTCTAAACCGCCATACACATCCAATCTTTTCGCTCTAAAATTTCTCCTTCTACTTGTGGCGTTTTGTGAGGGATACTTGTTAAGAAGCTCCCTTCTAGTCCTACTACCCAATGGTATCTTTGGTCTTGATGATGATGATGATGATGATTCTATCCTTTTTGGCTCTAATAATAATTTCTCCTTGTCTTTCTTGACATATTTGAATTGAGTTTTCTCGGAACTCCAAAAGATTTGTAAAAAGATTACAGTGCATGCAAAGAAAGGTGACAAGTAAGCCAAGAAGCTATAAATGTAGGAAAGGAACATGTATAGGATGAAGAAGATCAAGGTAGCACCTGAAAGGAAAGGGTGCTTTTTTGCAAATGTGTAACCAGACCTAGTTGAATAACCAACCTTTTGGAAAAGTGTGAGAGGCATTTTCTTCACCTTTGAATCCATTAACAAACTAAAATATATATTTGCTCGCAAAAATAATCCAACTATGGAAAACTCAAATTCTAATGATCATGGTGGTAGGTGAAAAAAACAAATTATAAACCCCAATAATAAAAAATTAAAAGATATGTGGCTTTGTTTTCGAAGAAGCTAAGAATCCAAGAACAATTACAAATAAGTAATTGGCCTTTTCATGAGAATTGCTAAAATGTAAAATGAGGTTCTGATTGAAGAACAATTTTGGAGAACAATGATGGCTAAGAAAATTGCATTATTGATTATGATTTTGCATTAGGCTCACAGAGAAATCATCAAGAAAATTGAAGGGGAGAGATAGAGAAAGAAGGGCAATTAGACCCCAAATGGTGGTCAACAATAAACAAATGCTTGATGTTCCCTAATGAATGGTTGGCCATTAAACCTTAACAATTTTGTTCATTTGTCTTTTTTTAAGGAAACTTGTTGTTTGGTTGAAATTTTCATCGGATCCTATTATTTAGGACTTAGGAGCGTAAATTATTTACTATGTACCACTTTATACGAGTATTAATATTATTTTCTTTTCATTCTAATGACGGCTAAGGGATATGTTTGCGGTTGGAAAGAATACTCGAAAATGTGGTCCTTTTTTATTTTATTTTTTTCTTTAAAAAAAAACAGATTTCATATGAAATTTAATATCAAGAAATTATTATTTTTGGTGTGCGAACGATAAAAGGATCCATGTGGAAAGTGCTTCTAAGTTCTAACAAGGACTCGCTAACCTATAAAGCATTTACTATATATATTTGTTGTGTGACTTATTAAAAAAATAACGGTTTAAAAAAAACAGAAAAAGTTTTAAATAAAAATAATATTTTTATAAAATATTAAAATATAATTATTTAATTAATCATCTAATAGTAAAAAATATTTTTATATAAAGATAATTATTAAATTTTTATTGTAATATCAAATGTACGTTATGTTGAAGTTGAACATGTATCAGTTAGGCATTGAATACAAAGGCACCTTATTATATGGTGGGTATTTTAAGTGGAGATTGAAGAAGTATTAGGAGTTTTATATTAGTGCAAGTTGCGGAGTTCGCACAAATCCTTCAGTAGAGTGGTGAAAATCCTCGAGTAGACTGCTTGCTAGGACTATAATGCTTTTATTCGGGTGTTATGTTATTTGAAGTCTTACTTGTGATGAATTTTTCTTTTGTTATGGTTTTGTAATTTCTGAGTTTCAAAGATAAAAAAAAAAAAATGCAAAGACACCTTATTATAGAAAGCGCTAAATGTAATGGAGCCTTATATCATAATATCCCCGTAAAGTTTCTATCATAATTTTATTTCTATATCAAAATTATGTGAGTTTGTACATATTTAAAAATCATACAATAAATAAAATTTGAACTCATAACTTAAGGCATAAAAATCAACTTCACTAACATTAAGTTAAATTAATTTTTATAATATATTATGCATTATATATATATATATATAAAATGATGTATTATATTTTCTAACTAATATATCAAAATCTAAAATATTATATTAAATATTATTTTTATGTTTATTTAACTATTATTTTTATTTTATATTCATTTTTTTTAAATTAACAATTTTTAATTATACAAAAATATTAAAATAAACATTAAATTTTAAATATTTAATGTAGATATCTAACAAATTAAAAAATAATTTTGTTAATGTATATATTGAAAAATAAATTTTTTAATAATTCTAATGTCTATATTAAAAATTTATTTTTTTTAAATATATACAATAAAATTATTTTTTAATATATATATTAATGTCTATAACGCTAAAAATATTATTCTTTTAAATATAGATATTAGAATTATTAAAAAAGTTTCTTTTAATATATATATTTAAAAAATTATTTTTAATTTGTTATATATCTACATTAAATAATTAAAATCTAATGTTTATTTTATTACTTTTGTATAATTAAAAATTGTTAATTTAGAAAAAAAAGTGAATATAAAATAAAAATAATAATTAAATACACATAAAAATAATATTTAATATAATATTTTAGATTTTGATATATTAGTTAAAAAATATAATACATCGTTATATAATATATATATATATATATATATATATATATATATATATATATATATATTGCACAATTTATCATATAAGTTGACTTGGTTTAGGGGTATTAAAGTTGATGTTTATGCCTTAGTTTATGGGTTTAAACCCCACCTATTACCTAATTTAAATATGTACAAACTCTCACATTAACATCATCAATTCACAACACTGACAAGGAAGACTAGAATTCATAATCCTATAAAATATTTGTTATAAGATTTGAATTGGTTTAGAAAAGTAAAAAATAGAATTTTAACTATTTAAATTAGAATTTAATTTTTATACACCGTCATTGTAAAAAAGTTTTACACATACATCCAATTTAGATATTATAACATCATCAAAAGCAATTAATTTTCTAATGCATCAATTTGATTGGATTGATGACTGTTGTTTATACTGGCAGCGCATCAAAATTAAACTCTTTAAATTATATTTATTTTATTTTATTTTTCAATTTAACCATATTTGATTCAAATTATTACCATATAAATGTATTTTCTTTAATTTTTTTTGTGACAGGGAAAAAAAACAAAGCCTAAGCTAAATCAGCAGCTAACAACAAATTAAGCTTATTTTCCGGCACAAGTCATTTCACATAATCTTTAGCTTCCTTGGCTTCCTGCTTAGCTAAAAAATCTGCAGCTGTGTTGCAACCACGGTTCACATGCTCGAATTGAACATCTCAAACTCTAAGTCTCAATTTAAGAGTCATCCTCCGCAACAATAGGCTGTTAAAATAAGATAAATATCCAAGAAGTCTGTTTGACAAACGATAGACTTGATGTCACATTTTCAAGCTAACATAACATCCCTTCAAACCACAAACAATTAATTCAATTCAAATTATTATAATTTGGATTGAATTTATTTATATCTCATCTAAATTTCCTTAATTGTTGCTTACTACTGTTGGGATAAGAATGTAACGCAATGAATGCTTATTAGTCATTTACCATTATTCTACTTCATAATAAGACTATATGGTTTTAGGTAATTTTTTCATTTGATGGTTGGCTTTGCAGATAGAGTCAAATAAGAATTAAATTCTTGCAGGAGATATTATTATGGTATTACTCGTATGAAAATATCATTATATAAAATAAAGATAATGGTTAAAAGTTGGATTAATAATACTTAGACTGGAGTCTAAAAGATAAGAATAAGCCAGAAATGAATTTTCTCAATTTTTTTCTCAATTATTTATCAAATGTAATATTTTATCATTTAATATATTTTTTTATATGTTTTTTTAGTTTCACTTAAAAAGTTTATGATGAGAGATTACATTTATTTTACAACAACTATATTAACAAGAAAATTAAAAATGCAGAGGATTCATTTCCTCATAAGTCAAATCAACCATTTTGTTAAACAATTTTTTTGGGGTCTATTTTGTTAAACAATTGATCATATTAAGTGCTGGATGTTACTAAATTATTAGTTTGTAATTATTTTTTAATGCTTGTCACGAAATAATCAATGCTCTAAAGATCGGATGGGATTGGCCAATTTCATTGAAAAAATTGAAAATCGATTTTCTATTTAATTCGATTCGCATAAAAAATCAGTTAGTAAAGAATCATTAAAAAATAATTAAATCAACAGTCAACCGACAAATCAGTTAAATCGACTATCAAAATATATTAATTAACTAAGTGCTAGAAAAAAAAATTATTTGTGTTAAGTATGTAATACTACTCTTTTTTAATTTATCAATAAAAAATCAACAATTATATTTGCACATCCAAATCAGTCATCAAAATCAGCCGTGTACAATATACATTGAAATATAAAATACGCACTAAAAATGAGTTAAACTACACATGTATTTTGTATTTCAATGTGTACTATAAATTGGTGGCTGATTTAATGGCTGATTTTGGTGTACACCTAGAATAATTCATAAAAAAATTATATGAAACTAGCTTTTAGTTAATTAACATTACCTAATTTTAGGGTTCTCATTTATTATTTAGAATTTATTATTAAGAATTTATAATTTAGAATAGAACTAGCTTGATATCCGCATTTCGTGCGGGCTGTCTATTTTTTCGTGTTTTTTTAGGTTACTGGTTGATAAATGTAACTGTTTTAGCTAATTGTCTTTGTAAATCCAAATATTTGTCTATTTTACTTATTACTATAATAGATTTATTTTAATCATCTTATTATACGACAAGTGTTTGATAATTGATAAACATAAAATTCTACCATTGGTATTTCATAATTGCATGATATTTTGAAGTTTCTTTTGTTTGAATATTCCTTTATTTATGAAAGTAGTTTATGTCTTAACAAATCTTTTGTTTTTTGAAAATAAATAATTGAATAATGAGGTTCTATAATCAAATTTTATTATTGTTATCAATGTACCAATACAATATATTTAATAAATTACAATGGACATGAAAACTACAAATTAAACTTATAAAAAATAGATTGTACAATTTTCAATCAAGTCAAGAGAAAAAGTTAATAATAAAACATTATTATGAAGAAAAATAAACACAATATATTTTCTGCTTCTTAGAAGTCTCAAAAGGTTTATAACATCACTTGTACAAATACAAATATACAACAATTGATTGATAGATTTAGAAAAATGTCAATGTACAAATATTTTTACTAGTTAAATTTAATAATAGTTTTTTATTTATTTATTTATTTTCATTATAACACTAGTACATATACACTCAACTAAGTAAACAAACATTCCTCGCTCATGAGAGCGTATAATTCGAACTCCCACTACCATAATTTACACACGCACAACACTGCCTCCTCCTCCTCCTCTCTATTCCTCTTTTTCGTCACCACTTTCGCCTACACTTCAATTTCTGCCTCCGCCTCATTATTCTTCTTCTTCGTTATATTGTGATAGTTGTTCTTCTTCTTCTCCTCCTCCTCCTTCTCCTGCTCCTCCTCTTCTTCTATTACGTAGTTGTTGTTGTTGTTCTTTTTTTTCTTCTTTCATCGCTACTGTTTTACTTTTTGTTGTGTTGTTATCTCCGTCGTCGCCATTAACAATATTCAAATAAATCAAAACTTAAAAACACATAAAAAGATTGAGTAATTAGGAACTTCCAAAATCCGTTCATTCTGTCTGAAAAATATATTCATTCTATTTGAAAAATTTGTTCATTGAATTTGACTAGGTTTTTTATTTGTTTTTGTTTTCCTTTATCAAATACCAAATTAAAATCTCAATGCTGCTACTTCTTTCATTTTTAATTTGTTTACTTTTTTCTTATAAAATTTAGAATTGTTGTGCTTCAGCTTCAACTTCTTCTTTTTCTTTTTTCAATTAACTGAAAGATTAACAAACAGGCTAGAAAAGTCATCCCAACCTTGGGATGTACTTTTCATCCACATCACAAAAAACTGCAAAAATAGAGAAATTACAAAATCAATTACCAACGAATAAAAAATATAAACACAGCACACAAATTTTATAAACATAACGAACAAAAAATCTAAACTTAAAAATAATAAATCAAACAAAAAAATATACGAATTCAAAACCAATCCAAATAACACTTTTCACAGATTCATATTGAAAAATAATTGAAATCAATTTTCTAACATGAATGAAGATTTTACATAGTAAATTGAACCCCAGAATAAACAATCCAACAGCAAAAACAATATCTGCAAAAACAGAGTAATCATCGAACAGAAAATTTAAGCACAACGAACATATTTTATGAACATAACAAACAGAAGATCTAACACAACAACTCCAAAAACTCCAAAAAGGCAATGCAAACAACTCTTTTACACATTCAGAAAAAAAAAAAAAATTGAAATCAATTTTATCATATGAATTAACAAACTATAGTGAATTGAATATCATAATATAATCTACTATCAAAACAATCAATACCTAAAAACACACAAACATTGATTGAAAAATTAAGGAAAACTTCTACCATCTCATCTTGTGCAGAATTCAAACTCAATTCGCAGAGAATTGATAGATTCGAAGTTGAATCAACTATTATTTGCATTCAATTCGAAGAAAAAAATGAAGAAGAGGTTGAAAAACAAGACGAAGATGATGGAGAAGAAGAAGATGACGATGAGAACGAGAGAGAAGAAAAAAAAGAACGAAGACGAAGGAGAAAACGCGAAGAGAAAAACGTTAAAGTTGAAATTGAAAGAGAGACTAGAGGCGCGTAAGATAGATTGCTTGGTTGGTGCTTGATTAATAAAAAGAGGTGTATATGTAAGACTAATTGTTTTCATTAACATGCATGCTTTTTGATGTGTTGGAATTTAATTAAACTTAATTAAAAAAAATATTTGTACATCTAAAAGAATTTAATCATTAATTCTTCGTGAACAAGTGGTTTTCGCCAACCAAGTGCAACCAAGTGATTTATTTCTATGCTAAATAAAAGATAATTTCGGTGTCAAATAGAATTTTATTTAGACGCACTTTTTTATACTATTTGACACCGAAATAATATTCTATTTAGCATAGAAATAAACCACTTGGTTACACTTAGTTGGCCAAAATCACTTATTCAAATAGCATTATTTATAAGCCATTTTATGTGTCTACTCTTATAACTATTGGTGAAAGTTACCAACTTTGTATTAGTTGCCTTCTAAATTGGGCGTTGGGGTGGATCATAGGTAGCCTATCCCTTAGGCTGACCTTCCCGACAAACCCTCAACAAGGGATTTGAGCGCACACAAACCCAAGTCCCCAACCCGATCCCATAATCCTAATATAGTCCCAAATCTTTAGGAATCCGACCTCCAATCTTAGCCCGATATCGAGAATCTCATCCTCAAACTGCACCTACAATTCTTTAATCCTCAAACGCCAAATCCTTTGGAATGGCACCTTGATGGAGGGCTTAGTCCTATATTCAGGTAGAGGTAAGACAATCCAAGGGAACTAACCCCGAACACACCCTACCCTTATGGTACATCCATGAAATAAAAATAATTCAATTTACAGACATGAAAATTCCCCATTTTACTTCATTCAAAATGTAATAAATATCTTCCGAATAGATATCATTAACATTTTATCCCAAATTATAATTTTAAAAGATAAACAATAGTCCCTCCAAAGTGAAGGAAAAGACTATTTGAAAATTATTTTTTTAACATCTAAACAGCATACTGCATACCCTATATTAACACACACTCCAATACCCTTAGATTTTGGTATGACCTCCACTCCAATACTTAAACTTTTCTTTTTCACCTTTAAATATTTAGTATGTCAAATGAACAGCAACTTTCAAAGTCCAAAAAACATCATTCTAGTTTTATTATATTTTCATCTATTCCTATAATATATGATTAGGAGGAGAATAAAGGTTCTATGCTATATTTTCTTATCCTAGCTCTATATAACAAACTAACAAATTCATATCTTTGTATCATACTTTCCAGTTTAAATTTTCAAACCCTTAGAAATTAACATAGCCAACAAACTGAATCTGCTTACCAGTATTGGCTTAAGTCCAAACCATTGTATATCCTGCAGAAGCATAAAAAAAAGAAAAATGCACGCTCCCTACGCAGGCATCACCCTGATCAGGTTCAAAGGGACTATCTCAGCCTGATCTGCTAGCCTCCTAGCTTTAATAATAGCCAGTGCTCATGCAGATTCAGGCACCCCTGGTGCATCTTGGGTATTAATAAAGTTTTCCAGAAAGATAAAAGATGGTACCAAACAAAACACTAGTGCACATTTTATTCCTGATAATTGGATAATTCACAACAGAAGTAAAGTTGAATATAAAAGTTCTAAGATATTATCAACAAACTGAACTTTGCATTATTCTCCTACAGCCCAGCTTGAAGGTATTTCACTATCCTTAGAGATAAGGCAAGTTGTTTAGTCAATTCTTCCCATTGCTTTGCTTCATTTAAATAGTCCTGTAATATATGATAACAAAGTGACAAGATAAGTACATTTTGATATAAACCTAGAAAATTAGACTATATAGTACATATTCCTGCAAAAAAAAAAAAAAAAAAATCTATGCAAGAGGTTCCCACTTGATGAAGCCTCAAATCAGCTATTGCAACAACATTACCATTGTGTCAAGACTCACCCTCTAGAAATTAACCGTGTTGCTGATTTATAACAAGTAAGGCCAAAATACATTGTTAGTCATTATGAAATATAATTTGTTGGCTTTGGTCCCTTTTTCAATTTATGTAGTCTCTATATCATTTAAAATTTTGTTCCTTAAAAATATTTTAAAATACAGATTTAGTCCTTATAACATTTTAAGAATCTTATATGATAAAATTACTAAAACTATAGAATGATTATATATAAACACAATATTTTATAGTTAGGTCAATTTGGTAAAAAGCTCAAATAGTGTTTATTGTACAAAAAGCATTTTCATAAAGTAAGTCTTTCTCATGTGTTCCCAAACATGCTATAGGTCTGAAGGAGTTTAAACTCACCTCTCTTTGGAACTTATGTAATTTGCTGGCAAGTAAATCTCTCCACCAGCTTCACCATGCTGCTCCCCACTGATAGTTTTCTTGGCAGCTAGAAATTCAGCGCTCATAGCATCCATTCCACGCTTCAAAGCT
>JASCZI010000202.1:51710-75529 GCA_036250425.1 Stylosanthes scabra
CTTTCTAACATCCTCAGTTATCTTCATTGAGCAGAATTTAGGGCCACACATAGAGCAGAAATGTGCTACCTTTGCGCCTTCGGATGGCAATGTTTCGTCATGGAAGGACATGGCTGTCATTGGATCCAAAGACAAAGCAAACTGATCCATCCATCGGAACTCAAATCTAGCCTTGCTTAGTGCATCATCCCAGGCTTGAGCATGTGGATGACCCTTTGCTAAGTCGGCAGCATGAGCAGCTATCTTGTAAGATATAACTCCAACTTTCACATCATCACGATTTGGTAAACCAAGATGTTCTTTTGGAGTTACATAGCACAGAAGAGCAGTACCAAGAGCCCCGATATTTGCAGCACCAATAGCAGAGGTGATGTGATCATAACCAGGGGCAATATCAGTTGTTAATGGACCAAGAGTATAGAAGGGTGCTTCATTACACCACTCCAGCTGCTTCTGCATGTTTTCAGGAATCTTATGCATTGGAATATGTCCAGGTCCTTCATTCATCACCTGCAAAGTAATTCAAAGTAAACAACTATTCTGATAAGGTATCCCTATTTACTGTTTACATAAGGTATCCATATTTACTGTATTTAAAAAAGCTGTGATTTAATCATGAATGCTAGTACATTTTAAAAAATTTAGTAATTTAAATTAGAAGCTAATTTCATGCTAGGAAAATCTAAGAATGAGATATGCAGACATTGTTAGGTCAATATAAAAATTGAAGCTAATACTAAGTTATTTCAGTAGGCTATTAATTTATTAGAACATGCATATCAAGAAAGTTTGATGATTTTATCACCTGAACATCCTTTTCCCATGCTCTACGTGTCAGTTCTCCTTGTGTCAAGAGCTCGGCAAATTGAGCCGTGTCATTCGCATCATAAATGGATCCAGGTCTTAGCCCATCACCAATGGATAATGCTATATCATACTGATTGCAGATGTCAAGTATTTCATCCCAGTGATCATAAGCAAAATTCTCTTTGTGATAAGCAAGGCACCACTTTGCATGAATGGATCCTCCTCTGGAGACTATTCCTGTCATGCGCTTTGCCGTTAAGGGAATGTACCTAAGAAGAACTCCAGCATGGATAGTGAAGTAATCAACACCCTGCTCAGCTTGTTCAATCAGTGTATCCCTGAAAACCTCCCAGCTAAGGTTTTCAGCAATGCCATTAACTTTTTCAAGTGCTTGATAAATAGGTACAGTCCCAACTGGCACAGGGGAATTGCGAAGGATCCACTCGCGAGTTTCGTGGATGTGGCGACCTGTTGAGAGGTCCATGACTGTATCAGCTCCCCACATAGTTGCCCACTGAACCTTGTAAACTTCCTCTTCAATAGAGCTAGCAACTGCAGAATTTCCAATGTTTGCATTTACCTTCACCAAGAAGTTTCTCCCTACTATCATAGGCTCCAACTCCAAGTGCTTTTTGTTGGAAGGGATGATAGCTCGTCCACGAGCAACTTCTGACCTCACAAACTCCGGGTCAAGCTTCTCACGAGCAGCACAGTAAAGCATCTCCTCGGTAATTATCCCTTGCTTAGCATAGTACATTTGAGTGAATCTTGGTGTACCGAGTTTCTCCCTCCTATCAACCCACTCTTTGCGCAATTTGGGGAGTCCTAATTTATCCATGAAAACAAATTAAGTTTAGTTTATAAATTCAGATTTCAAAACCACAGGGTAACAGAGTAAGATACATATTAGTGCAGAAATTTGCAATCCTGTGAAATTTAGCCTCAATTTTGCATAAGAAAAATGTACTAGTTTCCATTGATAAAGAAAAATGCACAACATGCTTGATTGCCGTACCAATACTTGGGCTTATATTTTGGGGACCACTTGTATCATAGGTATCAAAGTGTCCTTCATCCCCAGAGAGGTGAACTCGTCGAAACGGAACTCTGAGCACATGACTAGTTTCTTCATGAATGACTTCCCTATAAACATTGGTAATAGAATGAATTATACAAGAATATGCTGTGTGATTATTCAGTTTAGTTGGAAAGCCATATTATCCGAATCGAATCACATTGGTTGCATAAATTTCAAAAGGAGAAAACAAGTCAGACCTGTGTTCTTTTGTGCTCTTGGGAAAGCACTGTTCAAAGGAAGGAAGGGGCTGAAAATCTGGAGAAGAAGGGTCAACAGTGTGCTTCTTTTGCTTGGTTTTGTCTGAATTGGTTGTTTGAGGATCAAATGTTAATGTTGCTCTAGGTGTCGAAGCCACGAAAGAAGGGACAAGTTCCTTCTTCCAAGCACTCGAAACGCGTCCAGCGACATCAAACCCAGGCAAAAATGTAGTACTTGGGAACTTTGGTTGAGAAACATTGTTGCCATTTTTGCAAACAACTGATGTCACATTAGCATGCAAGGATGCCATCTCGCTGCAGAACTCCAAAATTTCAATGTTTGAAAAGTTAATTTTCTGTTAAACTACAAGCAGCATGCATGTATAATGGCAAAAATATATCTGTATACTCTGATATTTGGAGAGATTCCCTGTTAAGAGAATCATTCAGATGTAAACTCTTGACATTCACAAATTGGTTATCTAATTTAATAGAAAACGTCATAGAAACAGACAATGGTTTTAATCGTCTTTATGCAAATAGTTAAAACTTTTCATTGTTGTGGACAATATACTTTTTATTTTGTGAAAAAAACAAAACAAAACAAAACAAAACAGGTGAGAAGGACACCATTATACACCATTATAAACTCAACCCATCTCAGTATTATTAGTAAAATGTGAAACAGGTAAATCAATCTTGTTTCCCAGAACATTATAGGAATTACAGTTAATTGGTATCTACTCAACTCTTTTGAGCTTATGTAAAAAACACTAGAACAATTTTTTGGTTCTTTTTCCTCAAGAACATATCCAACTATTAAAGCACACATACCAAAATCTCATGTTCCCCAAAGAGGTTCACATTTAAGAAATTTTAAAATAATTAAAAAATTAAAAATCACTACCAACACCACACCACCACCAACAACAACATTTTCGAACAATTTCAAAAAAATCATGATCAATGGAAACATTCTTTTTGTACATGCAACAATATGGAAGCATAGATGACATGCTCTTCAAAGTTATCATGTATTTTTTAATCGTCAAAAAAAAAAAAAATGAATACTTCCAAATCTCATGCTTCTCCATAAAGATATTTATGATAACCACAGAAGCCACCAAGAGAGTATATCAAAAAAATCTGATAACAACTAACAAGGGAGAAATGAAGCATATTTTAAAAATAAAAATGAGAATCTTAGATTTGTACCGTTGATTATTATAGAGTGGACCACAATGGGTCCTACAATTATGAAAATCTGGATTTTTTATTTTTAAATTGAGAAAAATAAATTCCCGTACATCCCAGCAGAGCATATCATCCTCTCAGTCAGTCACCAAAAAAATATATCATCCTCTCAGTCTCAGGTGAAAATTTTACAGGATCCGATCATGCACAAATCTTAAACACACAAAATTAAATTCGTCTTTGATTTAATTTACTTTTGTTTAAACCTAACAGCAATCAATTACAAAAATCAATCTATTCAAAATCGAATTACATAACAAACAAAATAAAATGAAAACACAGCATGAAAATGTATTACATTGAGTGAGAGAGAGAGAACCTTGAAGGAAAAGTTGATTGGATTGGGTGGAGTGTTATCTAGAATGGAGGAGAGTGAGAGAGAGAGTGAGTGAGTGAGTGAGTGAATGGCTGTGAAGAAGAATAGGGAAGTTTATATAGAGAGTCAATTAATAGATACTTTCAAGATACTGCCAAACAAACACCAACAAAGTGGTAGGCTCGCTCCTACGCACTCCTCATTCATGGCCGCATAGATATTTCGAGAAAAAAAATCCTTCTTTTGATTTTAATATGCCTGTGGTTATGTTTTTTTTTCCCTAAACAGTACTAAAAGGACAAGTATTATATTAAGTAATGAGAATTAACTAACTTTTTTTTCCCAACACTACCCAATTTTTTAAAAATTATTTTATATATATTAAATTCGGATAATGCTATCTGAACAAGTGGTTTTGGCCAATCAAGTGCAACCAAATGTTTTATTTCTATGCTAAATAGAATATTATTTCGGTGTCAAATAGTATAAAAAAGTGCACCTAAATAAAGTTTTATTTGATACCGAAATTATCTTCTATTTAGCATAAAAATAAATCACTTGGTTGCACTTGATTGGCGAAAACCACTTGTTCACGTAGAATTATTGTAAATTTTTTATCCAAATTCTATGTAAACAAGTGGTTTTGGTCAGCCAAGTCTAATCAAATTATTTATTTCTATGCTAAATAGAAGACTATTTCGATGTCAAATAGAATTTTATTTATGTGCAATTTTTCATATTAGTTAATACTGAAATAATATTCTATTTAGTATAGAATTAAATTACTTAATTGAACTTGTTAGAAAAAATCATTTGCTCAAATAGCATTATTTTTTTATCGAACTTAAGTCGCTAACAATTTTTTATTCTCTAGATTTCCTGAAAGACGGATTGGTCCTTCAATCGCTTTTAATTAAACTTTTGAATTTTGATATATGTGTTGGAAAAATAAGTCTCTAACAAATTTGACCATAAGACAATTAGATTATAAGAATAAGAAATATTACACCATGGTGTTTAGGAAGATAAAAATTTATTAGTAACCAAAGTGTTTGATCTGAAATTCCTAGGGACCAACTATAACCACTGATTTTCCATGTATTATCATTTTTAAGGCTTATACTTCGAGAAATGAAGTACTATTTATATATCATAAGTGATTCTTATATGCATCGGAAGCAAAGAGGTTGCTCTTGGGTTGATTTATTTGTTGCATCTTGCATGTCAAATACATGTTGTGGTTGTTAGGAATATAAAACCGCGTTATGAAATGATGGCTACAAAATATATTTTAGGTAACATTTCAAATACACCATGGTATATGATATTCATGTGATTTTAATCGTTAATTTAAATTATAAAATTATTATAAAATATATACATAATTAAAATCAATACCTAAAATTACTGAAATTATATGGTATGTGGTATATTTGAAATGTATCATATATCTTAATGTGATATGAAACTGATTATAACATGTAACTGCATTGTATTTCTACCTCATGATTTTTACATTGTATTTTCTTCCTTGGAATTTTAAAATGTGCAATCAATCATCTAAACTTTCATAAATATGCATTTTAACAAAAACAAATGTATTATACCTTGTTGAAATTTGGTTTTTGTATGAATTCCCTCATTTTCCTAAATGTATTTGATTTGCACATTTGGGAAAGTTAAGGTAGTTGATATGCCGAGTTTTAAAATTTTCAGAAATTTGGGTTCATATGGTGTAAAAATCATGGTCAAATTGCAATTATCTATAAAAATAAGAACTATCTTACATTATACATTCAACCTCTCAAAATGTGTTTATAGTTCTTACTATATATGGGACCCACATAGGTGTTCTATGATTGGATTATGAGAGTGTTGTCAAGAATTACCAACATAGTCATTAGTCAATGAGTGACAGTGCATCAGAAACAGGAAGCAAACCCAGCAAGAAAAAGCAAAAAGCTTTTACTTTTCCACACATTACTTAAATGCCTCTTTTTCTAACCTCCTTAAACCAACCACCCTTTTGGCACTTGTCCTTGTGCCCTTTACAAACGAGCTCTCTAGTAACCAAAGATACTCATAAGATAAACACATATATATGAACTTGTTTCATTCCTCACTCAAGCACACTTAAGACCTTCCCTCAATTTCACACTTCAAACCTTTTTCAACAACTGTGCTTCTCTGGGTCTTACCTGTATTCCTTTCAAAATCACCTCACATATTTACATGTACAAAAATCTTGATTATCAGAACCCAAAATTAAAGTTAAGTGAAACGCAATGAATCACACAGGCTACTACTTTGAGAACAAAAGCTTGTCCTTGAGGAAGAACTTTAGGAGGACTAAACCGGGTAGGATTCGGCAAGAGCCGAGGTGCATCTTCCGGATTTTTTGGCATTCGCAGTTCTCTCCCATTGAGTTTCTTAAGGGTGTTGCTGAAAGATTAACAAGGGCTATGTGTTGTGGTTCTGTAAGTAGAAGAAGATCCCTAAACAAAGGGTTGTCGACTTCCACTGGAAAGTCGAAGCTTACGGCAGCATCATCTGTTGATTATTATAGGGCAGCTGCAGTTGAAGACTGCATTGAGTTCATCCACACTTCCTTTTCGAGGTCGAACTCTTTAACTGATGCACCAACCCCTTCTAGAGATGAATTTATGCATGCTTTCTTGAGAAACTTTGAATCACAGAATGCGTGAAGCTATGATGAAGCTGTTCTTGCTACTCTGTTTCTGTGTCTGCCCTTTAAACTTTATATGTATGGTTGTAATTTTGTGGTTATATCAGCAGCACAATGAATTCGAATTTCATGTACTGGAAATGTCTCTCTGTTATTTAATTATTAATTTTAAAGAATATGGATAAACTTGATCAATTTGAAAGCCAAATTTATCATTTTTTTTTCATGGTATTTCCCAACTAAGCCAAATGCATCCTTAATTTTGAAATCAAATCAATTCTAATTACACCACTTCAGATTGCCATTTTTTTTAAAGTCCACTTCTAGGCCAGTAGATCTCATATTGACATTTTCTTCATTTTGATGGATTAATTGGAATTCAATTCAGTGATTGAGGTATCAATCACATTTGCATCTCAAATACTACTAACTAGCCATCACTAAAAAAAAGAGTTAAATCCCTTTTGACTTTCTTCAACTTCAATTACTTCTAACTCTGGAGCTTCTAACAGAGTTGGATATCATCATAACAACAACAAAGAAAGAAAGCAATAACCTCTTTATTTTCTCAAAGTGTATTACCAACATTACTTAGGCCAACAACATCACTTGCTAACTAGCTAATTGTATCTCATTTGACAATGATTCCCATTTTGTGCTGTTGTCTGCAAATTGAAATTCAAACTATTTATTAATTTTATTTATTTTTTCATCTTCATCTATTATTACAAATTGAAATTTTCATGATATTTCAAACCATATATACATATAAAAGAATCATAACTTCAAGTTAATTGCCAAGATAAGTAAACTAAATTACCAAATCGGCCTAAAGACTTCAAACAATAATCTGAGTTCTTAAAAACAGAATGTACCTGGCAATTGCAACTGATCCAAAAATGAATCCATTTGTTCTGTAAATACAAATGACCAATAAGAGCAACAAGAAAAATAATAATTAAAAAAAAACACATAACATAAAAGTATTCCATAATGGTCAAGAGAATTTAACATAACATTTGAAAAAGGTAAATTATATAGCAATAGAAATTAAAATGCTTCATATTCTTTTCTTTTTAATTCATTTTCAATTCTTGGCAAACAAGCCACCAAATCCACCATTCTTCTTCTTCTGCGGCACGGCGACGGAGTTCTTCCTGCTGCCGCTAGTGGTACCGCCGCCATTCTTGCCTTCAACCTTGTTGAGAATTGGATCAGTTTCTAGAAGCTGATCTTCCTTCTGCAAATTGCCAAGGATCCAGTCAAGCAAACCCTTCTCTTCTTTGTTGCCACCAGAAGCACCTTTTGCTGCTGTTGCTGCAAAGACTCTACCTGTTGCTGGTGCAAATGACATGATCACTGAAGCCATTCTTGAATTTGATGATGGAAATGGAAAAAATGGGGTGGATGGAGATTATAGAAAGTTTAGTTTTTTGGATAGTGGCAATGATAATATTGTATATGTGTTTGTGGTTGGTTGTGTAAGGTCAATTTGGACCATTGGATTGGATTTTGAATGGTTGAGATTGAATTCATATATTTATGTGGCACGAGTTCAACACAAGTGCCTTATCTTCATATTTATGTGTTTCTTGTTTATTTTGTTTTGTATAGTATTTTCGTTCCAGTTAATGGAATTATTATTATTTATCAGTTATCAAATTATTATTTATTATATTATTTTTTAAAAATTAAAGATAATTTAACTAACAAGTGTTTTCAGGATATTTTGTTAAAAATATTAATACATTAGAAAATAGAAATTAAAAAAAAAACATATTTACTTTAAGAAAAAAATTAAAACCATAACAAATTCATTTAACTAAATTAATTAATTAACAATATCCCATAAGGGCATAAACCACGCAAATATTTCTCCAAGTTGAGTGTTATCTTCGGCTTTTCTTTTTTCTTCTTCTTTTTGTATTTCTATTTTGATTTTCGGTTGAGATTCATTATCATGAATTTGACGTGTGGAAAAACCAGAACCATTATGTAATGTTGGTGGGTTGAAAAAGCCACTTCAATATGGGCCTCCAAATCACGTTGCTCTTCTACTAATTTTAATTTTCAGTTAGCCCATTATGTAGTGTTGTGAAACTCAACATTTGGGTCCCAAATAGAAATATGGATAACCTAGAATATCGGTCCCCAAAACAAAACAGAAAATTCCTAAAACCAATGTTATTATAGCATTTGCAGACATGACCAAAAAAAAAATTGCATTGGCATAGGTCTTAATTCTAAAGTGGTAGTAACTTGGATTCCAATTCATTAAAATAGTCTTGCACCGGAAGCAATAAATATCTAGCACAAAAATAATAGTGTACACGTGTAATCCAACTTTTATCATTTTTAATTCGAACAACACCATCTTTAATTATTCAAAACCCCAACTAACTCTCGATCATTTAAAAATTTAGACAAATAAATCTCAAAAACACACCATCCCAAACCCAAAATAATCCTCAAATACCTAATTAGGATAGTATCAAGTAGGTGCAAAGAGATACTCTTGAAATTTAGGTTTGGGCCCTCATAAAGGAAAAAACAAACTCCACACTCTGGAGCATTTAAAAGAGAGACATAGATTTATAGACAGAGATTAGGGAACAAAAATTGAGAGATTAAGATTGAATTAAGTTTATTATTGTGTTTGCTTTAAAATTTATTATGAAATAGAAACTAGGAAATAGACATTAAATTAAGTTGGTGGAAGAGGAAAAATCAATATTTGGAACTTTAATGTTAAGTAGTGATATTTAAGTAAAAAAAATTATTAAAGTTTTAGTCTCTATCTCTATAAATTACAGTCTCCCCAATTCCCACTTTCTAGAACTACTGAAAATACTAAAATTTTAGAAATAAATACTAAATTGTAGTCCAGTCTCTATCAACCAAACACAATATTGAGTCTCAGTTTCACAGTTTCACATCTTTTGTTTGGTGTTGAGGTGGAGCCTCTCGGCTGTTTACGTCGGGGTAAAGCCTCGTTGTTAAACTGTTTAATCTTAAGTATCTGTCGAATTATTATTATGTAGTCGTGTTCAGGCTGAGCCTATTAGTGATATTGGATTGAAGCGGAGCTTCTATCGGTAATATTGGATTGAGGCGTTTTAGTGATGTTTGTTTGAAGCGGAGTCTCGTTGTATTATTTGTTCTTAATTTTGTATTGATTTATTATTTGCGGTTGAGTTGAGGCTGAGCCTCTATTGGTGATATTGGATTAGGGCAGGGCCTCTTTTCGTGATGTCTCGTTTGAGGCGGAGCCTCCTTTCATGATGTTTTGTTCGAGGCAAACCTTCTTTTAATGCTTTTTGTCTTTTCATGATGTTTTGTTCGAGGCGAGCCTTCTTTTGATGCTTTTTGTTATTATTTGATTAATCTGAGTGATGAGCTTCTTTCTTTTTATGTTGGTTATATTGAAGCGAAGTCACTTTTTCTTAAGGTTTGTTTTGAGGCGGAGCCTCCTTTTCGTGATAACTATGAAGGTTGAGCCTTTCGTGTTAACTGTTTTAGATAAAAGGTGAACGCATATCTTTGAGAATGATCATATTTTTGCTATTGTTTGTATCGAAGCGGAGCTTCCTTGTGGATTGGATTACGATGAATTTTGCAGATGGGAAAAGATGGGAAAAGAAACAATGCGATAGGCGTGTGTACGAGAGAAAGAATATGAGTCATCCCACTCTTAAATAGATTGGTATATTTACTGGAGATGTAATTTATTATTATAATTTATTCTTTTTTATGTCACTTTTGAAGCTTCTTTAAATCTTTGATGGCAATGCTAAAAGAGATTCATGGAGGTTTTTAGCTACTTCCCAATTAAGTCAAGAGTCTTTAACTATAAAATTTTTTTTTAATTAAGTTTAAGCTAGACGATGTTTTCAAAGAATGTTTTTTTGGTTAATATCAACACATGATTTAATTAGTTAATTAGTTTCCAGAAGAAAATGGTTGAGAAAGGAAAATCATGGGTTGGTGCATGCCATAGAAAAAGGCACCATTTATGATAAGTTTCTTATGCTATTTTTTAGTATTTATTAGTGGTTTGCACATGTTTTTTTCTCTCATGATGACAATTGACAAGTCTATATAATGGTACAGAGTTTTTCTATTACTTGGTTATATTTTCCCAAATTTTGCAACAAGCTCATAATTTCTCATTTTGGATAAACCGTTTTTAACTACTCTTTCTCTTGCACTCCACACTTATTTGCCAGCTAGTAATACACCAATATAAGAAATAAAAAAAGCTTGGCATGTATATATCATTTCATTTACTTTTTGTATACTTTTATTAATATTTCATTTTTTACATAAATGAATAATATAAAGATGTCCAACATGCTATTAAATCTATATTTAATCAAATTAATATTAAAGAAATTAAACTTAAAACAAATTTATATGATACACAACAATATTGGATATTTTTTATTTAAAAAATCTAAATAAATAAGTCACTACAAAATTCACATTTAATATCACTAACATTATATATATATAATGTTTGATTAAATTGTTTAATATAATAAATATTAATATCTTAATCTTTACATAAAATATCTTTATACAAGTATTCAACATAAAATATCTTAGATTGGTACCCTATGTGGTTTTACTTTTGAAATATAGACAAAAGTAAATAATAAAAGATTATATTGATGATATGCATTATATTTTCTGATTTATTTATTGTGGAATGATGACCACAAAAGATTGTAAAGACTAAAGGGTAGTTATAAAACACTAATTAATTATTAGATCATTACCACAAGAAAAGCATTGTTATACATACACACAGTTGCCACCAACCATTAATTGATATACACTTTCTTTTAAACTCAGGTCAATTTCATACGTCTTACTCTATTTTTTTTCATACCCATCATTTTTGGAAAAAAAAAAAAAAAACATTTCTCCCCTATACAGAAGGGTTGCAATAAGTCAATAACATCCAAATTATATTTTTATATCTAAAAATTAATAAAAGACGTGTGTGTGTCTATATAGAATGATAAAAAGAGAAAAATGTTATCCCACAAATGAAAGTAAAAAAAATGCTTATATGCATGGATGGTTACACTTCCAAGTTTTCTTGTGACCCTCTACAAACTAACAATTAACACCACATTGTACGACTTTAATTTATTAATTTAATTTGTCAGACTCAAATTATTCCTAACCACCCTTCCTAAACTCCTCTCATGCATGTCACCCCTATAAATATGCAATCTCACCGTTCTATTTCTAACCCCATACATTATCGATTCCTTCCATCCAAGACCCACCACCATCATATAGTAGCATACATACATCATTATTATTATTATATATCATCAATATCACTTCAATTTTCATAACTTAAGGTGTATGTATTAGCTACCACCATGATTGAAATTGAGACGACACTCCCTCTCGTCTATACCCTTACAGCTATGATTTCCGTGTATTTACTATGGTTTCATCTTTTCTCTCGGATCCTAACCGGTCCGAGAGTATATCCTTTCTTGGGAAGCCTTCCGATTCTTTTTATGAATCGAAATCGGGTTCATGATTGGATTACTGTAAATTTGATCGATCGAACCAAAGTTTCTGGTTCGGCCACATACCAGACTTGCATCCTCCCTTTTCCTTTCTTAGCACGTAAGCAAGGGTTTTACACAGTCACGTCCAATCCCAAGAACATCGAACACGTGCTCAAGATTCGATTTGATAATTACCCAAAAGGGCCCAACTGGCAAACGGCATTCCATGATCTCTTGGGCCAAGGGATCTTCAACAGCGATGGCGCCACGTGGCTGATTCAGCGAAAGACGGCGGCGTTGGAGTTCACGACGCGAACCCTAAAGCATGCCATGGGCCGATGGGTGAACCGTACAATCAAGAACCGTTTGTGGTGCATCTTGGATAAAGCAGCAAAGGAGGGTGTACCGGTGGACCTTCAGGACCTTCTTTTAAGATTGACTTTTGATAACATTTGTGGACTAACTTTTGGGAAAGACCCAGAAACTTTGTCACCGGATTTGCCTGAAAACCCTTTTTCCAATTCTTTTGATTCTGCAACTGAAGCTACATTGCATAGGCTTTTGTATTACCCTGGGATCTTGTGGAGGTTCAAGAAGCTTCTATGCATTGGTTCGGAAAAGAGGCTCAAGGAGAGTTTGAAGGTAAGTAATATTGATTTAAAAAATATTATTTGTATATTAAAAATTAACCATTAAATCATTCATCATCTATCAATCAGTATATTAGTGTATAATTCTATATGTGTGATTAATTCAGTGGCTAAATTTTAATATACATGTAATATGATTGAATCTATTTTTTATTATTATTGTTTTTTTTTAAGAACAAATTCATTAAAATTCTGAGAACATTAATTAGATTAATACTTTTATGTTAATTTATTTATTAGATTAGTTTCGTTATTACTCATTGATGACTAGGTTATATAATTAGGAACCGCACCTCCTAGAAATAATTTAGGATGATGCATGTATGTAAAATAAAACTATTAGTTTGTGTAAAAATTAAATAAACTAATAATAACTCAAAGTTAAACATTGAACAGAGCTTGTACTTAATTAATATATAGTCAGCTAGAGTAGTGAGGCTTTGTTTTGATTTGAGAGAGAAGACACAAAATATAAAGGGATAGGAATAAGATAATAAAAAGAATGTTAAAAATCAGAGATAGAAATAAAAAATTTTAAGACCACAGAATAAACTCGTATCAGTCCCGCTATCCCTACCCCTTTTATTAAACATCAAATTGATACTCTTTAAAAATACGATAACTGTTTTGTTTGTTAACTGCATTTATTATATTTTGAGTACTAAAATATATAATTAATTAATAATAACAGTATTTTTATACGGGTGTAAAAGTGATGTTTGTTAAAAGAGTGTGTAGATAACATTATTCAACTCATATATTTTAATACTTGATTTATTGTATATAAAAATTAGTAGAAGAAGATCAACTATAAGTAATAAGTAGTTTGTCTAATGGAAGTCACACAATAAATAAAAATATAATTAATTTTAGTGGTCTAAATAACACAATCCTAAATAATTCTAAGATTTTTTTACAAGATAATTAAATTCATCGTGCAAATATATTCTTAGAGGAAACATTTTGGAATAATTGGAAGGACGTGTAACTCTTTAAAAGTTAGTCTTTGTTGCATTAGAATTAAATTATATTATTATTATTATGTTATTTGAAAAACTAATTAATATGCATGAGTGTTTCACGGTTCCATGCATAGGTCGTTGATGATTACATGAACGTCGTCGTTTCCAATCGCGACAAGTCATCCTCCGACGACCTAATCTCCCGCTTCACCAAGAAGCGTGACGGCGACGGCAACCTCTTCTCCACCGCCGCACTCCAACGCATCGCCCTCAACTTCGTCCTCGCCGGCAGGGACACCTCCTCCGTCGCCCTCTCCTGGTTCTTCTACCTCGTCTCCTCCCACCCTCACGTCGAAGATCGCATCCTCCACGAACTCACGGAGGTCCTCTCCGCCTCCCGCGGCCCAGATCCCCGTCGCTGGACGGAGGATGCGATTGACTTCGAGGAGGCAGAGAAGCTGGTTTACCTCAAAGCCGCACTCTCCGAAACGCTGCGTTTATACCCTTCTGTTCCCGAGGATTTTAAGTACGCACTAAACGACGACGTTTTACCAGATGGCACTTTCGTTCCGAAGGGTTCGACGGTTACTTATTCGATTTATTCTGTTGGGAGAATGAAGAGTGTTTGGGGTGAGGATTGCATGGAATTTAAACCGGAGCGTTGGATTTCGGTTCAGGATAATCTGGTTCAGTTCGAACCGCCAAAAGATGGGTTTAAGTTCGTTGCTTTTAATGCTGGACCGAGAACCTGCTTGGGCAAGGACTTGGCTTACCTTCAGATGAAATCTGTGGCTGCCGCTGTGCTTTTGAAGTACCGGATATTGCCGGTTCCCGGTCACAAGGTGGAGCAGAAGATGTCGCTTACGCTCTTCATGAAGAATGGGCTCCGTGTTTACTTGAAGCCACGTCAGCTCCAACCAGAGACTCCAACGTCTGCATAGTGGGGGCAAAAGAAAAGGGTGTTTTGGTTATTGCATAGACGATGGAGTATACAGAAAAAGGGTAATGTTGTAATTTACTGAAACTTGTAAGGGTGTATATGTCAATTTAAGCTTGTAATTTCATGTATTATTTAATATTTATTGCTTTTGTTGGGCTATGGATGGCGGGTGGGTCAACTAAGTATCATATATATTCAGATTGTAATGTTTGTGTTTCATTTGGTTTTCCATATAAGAAAATATGGCTTCTCTTCATATTCATATTGTTCATCAATAAATACGATTATACAAATATTTATATAAACTTCAAGTGTACGGTTTGCTATTTAGAAGGTTATAAGTGCTAAACTTTTGTTTTATTTATTTATTAGATAAAATGTAAATATGCTACTTTTTTAATTACTGAAATACATCCACGTATAAACATGATTGGTCTAGCATAGTTAAATAGTATTAAAATAGGAGTAACAATATCTAACCTCTATTGTATATTTTTGGAGAATAATATTTATACTATTTTTTTAATATATATACCTTCTATTGTATATTTTTTTTTAGTGCAAGAGATAAATTTTTTTATCTTTCTTTACATTTTATAAATTAGTTTTCATACCAATAATAAAAAATATATACGAAAAAATAATGTATATAACATTTTTCGTAATTTTAACCATTGGTTGGATATTTTGTAGGTTCCATTATGTGGCCCTATTTTTTTTTTTTTTCATCAAGTCATAAAAATAAATACACGTTAATATCATCTGAAATTTTTTTTTTAAAAAAAAAAAAAAACTCTACCGAATATGAAGTAACTTTTGGAATCACAAAAAGTGGTGGACAAATGTCAAAATTCATACATGGAGTCATGTAAGGAAAACCAACCATATATCAATCAGTTTCCAACAAGAAAAGAAAAGAAGATATCAGTTGGCACTACGCACTGCTAATTTACTTTGACTAAAAGATTCAAGTACAAAAGGTAGATAGGAAATTGGAAAAGCAGATCAAAGAAGCTTGCTGAACAGTGAATAATACATCATGAATTTGAATCACATTTCCCCCCTATTAATTTCACAAAATTGGTGTGATGGTATGGAAATTATATTTACACGTATGATGTTAAATCAAGTGGCTAATATAGTAATATGAACTTCCCACCAAAAAGATGGTGGGAAAAAAAATTAGAGAACTTCTCCCTTGATGAAAAACATCAGAGGATTAAATTGTGATAATTCACCTTTCAAGGAATAAGCTATCTTCAATGCTGTATCTTCAAAATTTACCACTTTATCAGGCACCAAAAGAATGCATTGCTTCCTGATTTAATCTCCTCTAATTTTCTTCTCATAGACCTTCTTGTTCTGAAGGAAGCATTTATCTGTGCATGAGGCGTGATGATAACCGATAATCTATAACAACGGTTTTCTAGTTATTCCAAGATCTTTTCGCCGGTCGAGAAAAGGTTCCACACCACGGTTCCAACCAAATACAGCCCAACTGAAACCTTGAAAACATCATCCCAGGAACCTGAAAATAAATCAAACAGAAAGATACTATTAAATTCTCATTCGGAAGATCAGACTTACATCAAGTATTGATGACATTCAAACTTTATAGTAGGGTACTTAATTTCCAAATCAATCGAAGTGAAACTTCGATTGAATCATAATCAAATGTGCTCGAATCATCGTTTGATCTTTTTTGGTAGAACCATGTGTATCCACTTGCATTCAAGAACACTGGATATCACGAAAGGCGCAGTGCTATCAAGCAAGAAAATTCTAGTTAAGGAACAAATACATGATCAACACATCACCAAGTTCCTTAAATTACAAGTAACAATACCAATAGTTTCATCGGTACTCTTGAGATTGTGCACTATACAGGCTAACAGTATTACTTAAGTAGGAAATTTTTTAGGTGGTGAAAGTATTTAGTGATCCTCTAAGATTTCAAGTGTTATCTCTAAAATGAAAGAAATATGTGTATATATTAGAAATAACCACAGCCACATATTTAGAATATTTTTTCATAATCCTTAAAGGACTACTAGATACTTTCACCACCATAGATAAAACCTACTTAAGTAACCAAGAAGAAGAGATAAAGGCAAAAATGTACTTACCATGCTGTAGAATGTAACCTGTAGCTGCAGTTCCAAGTACACCAGCTAATACACCAGCAGTATTAGATAGACCAAGCAGTATCCCCTAAGAAGCACATTACAAAATTAATTTAAAAACCATTAGTTCCTAAATGATGTAACAATTTAACCAAATGGTGAGGCTATGATTAGAGATGGCCATGAATAAGCAATAGAAAAAACAAAAAATGGAAAATTTTGGCACTCTTATGCATCACATCAAACATACAAATTTATGGCTGAAAAATCTAGGTATAACGAAGCCACTTACTGAATATCGAGGGGCTATATCTTGATGGTTTGAATACAAGCCGGATTGAGAGAATGCGTCAGTTCCCTATGAAGGAATAATATCAAACAGGTTAAGTAATTTCAATGAATGAACAATCAATTTCTAATTATCTAAAAAATTAGCTAAGGAAAAAAAAAATTCAGCTATGCTCTCTTATGGTAAGTTACTATCGTTGTCTAGAAATTCAAATTTGCCAATCCAATTCACATATCATGAAGTTATGAACTAACAACCACCGTAAATGGATAATATAAAATTTAAGAAACTTCTTTAGTAGTGACTCTTCAGAAATATTAAAGAGGACAGGGCATACACAAAAACAAAATAGATCCCATGCAAGGTTAAATACGAAATAAGAAGCAAACCTGACTGCAAGTCATGCACAACACTGCCATCACAGGAGAATCAACGTGGCTCAGTTGAGTTAAGAAGAAAGCAGGGCCAAGAAATCCAACCGTTTGCATTATCTGCAAACAAAACATTGAAATATACAGTGAAGGGGAAGGTATTGTTAAGGACAGAGAAGGGAAAGGTATTCCTTCACTAAATGTAAAAAGAAAAAAATAAACGAATTAAAACATTTTTCCTTCAAAAATAGAAAGATCAAATTGTGGGTTTTAGTTTACAAGGCATAACGGATTATAGCAAAAATATTAACTATTTTTCTTGAACAATCTTAAACAAAAGCTAATCTAAAGAAAGAAACAGAATATTATTTTGTTTGGACTTATTTACAAAGAGAAAATAGAAGAGTATAAGAATCTGCTTAAATATTTTGAGGCAGTTCAGAGACAAAACTACAGATTGATTTTCTTTCATTAGTTTTATAACTGGAATTAAAGGATAGATAACATGATTGGTTCCAAATATGCTTGGAAATTTCTGATGATACTCATATACAAAATTATAAGAACTGATATACCTTGCGGACCCTTGTGACCGACAAACCCTTACTCACAAGAGTGTCTGCAATCCAACCACCAACATTTGCAGATACTGCCATTGTCAGCCATGGCAAAACACAAAATAGCCCTGATTCTGTAAGATTGAACTTCAAGACCTAGGATTATGGTTGAAATTAGCATGTCAACTTCAAATTGTGCCACTCATGTTTTCCAGGTTGTGAGGATGTTACAAATCAAAATCTTTTATATGTCAAAATATTAGCATACTTACAATAGTAACTTGAATGCATGCCAGGTGCCAATGGTTGACAACTTTACTAAGTAGGATGCTAAAATGTTAAATATCAACGACCATGCCAGTACATTATATTCTAGACCAAGTAAAATTTATATATGGAAATGTAAGAACTGAGAAGAAGGATATTGGACATGGATGTAGCTTTGCACATTTTGCATATGCAGTATGCCGAAAGAAATAGAAGCTTACTTGGTTATAGTATGTTGGCATCCATGTAAGAAGAATAAAAGTTCCCCAGTTATGGCAGAAATGGGATACGATTAGTGCCCACACTGGTGGTTTTGACAAAATTAATCCCCAAGGTATCATTTTAATAGGTTCCTTTGAAACACTATTACTATTAGCAGTTATCAGCTTCTTTTCTTCAGGCAGCAGTTCAGGGTCTTCAAGAGGTGAACTATATGCCTAAAACAGCAGCTCCCATGATCATAATATGAAGAATTTGAAAATGCCACTGACACAAAATTCAGGATGTGTTTGGTTGGGAGATAAGGGAGATAAAAATGGGGTGGAAATTTTATGGAGGAGCTCTATGTGAAATTATAATAAAATTCATCCATGAAAATTTCCACCTCATTCTTATTCACCAACCGAACATACCCTTAGGCAAAAAATAAGCAAGTAATAGTATTAAGAAAATCTTTCTATATGAATATCTCCATGTTCAGCAGGGAAGTATCTATATGAAAAGGAACAGATTCAAATGTGCAAATTTTACCTTACTAAGCCACACAGAAAACCAAACTGTCCCTAGAGATCCAAAGGAGTAAAACACAGATGGCCAACCAAACTGATGAATCAAAAAGGGCGAAAAGGCCAACCCTGTAACTGATCCGAGGTACATGCCGCTGTAGACCAGTGCCAGTGATCTACTTCTCTCTGCCACAGGAACCCATTTTGATAGGATATTATTCATGGCTGGCATAGCAACACCCTAAAAAGGGTCAAAAGAAGTAAGCACCGTATGCAGAAAAATGATCATCCTACTATGTCATCACTAGTCAGATAAATCAATGCATTACTAAAATCAGATACAATCTTCATTACAACAAAATAACCAGTTCAATAGTTTTCTTCATAATCCTTTATTTTTCCAACAAACGGGAAACTGTAGTTCTTCCTCACCTCACCGACCCCCATAAATGCACGAGCAACAAGTAGGAAAGGCAGCCCAAGTTTAGCAGCAACAGGAGTCAGGACTGTCGCAACAGACCACCAAACCACGCCGAATCCTAACACCTGCTTCCCCCCTACTGTATCTGCCCATATTCCACCAGCAATCTGCAAGAAATGTCTATCTATGATTAGAGGAACGGCTTCAAGTACAGAATTGTCAACTGTGAAACGATATTTTAATCAAACTTAGACTTTTTACAATGTAATCAGATTCACCTGAGTGAGGAGGTATCCCCAAAAGAAAGAGGATTGTATCAAGCCAACAGTGCTGGGGCTCCAATTGTACTCAGCTGACATTGGAAGAATGGCAATGCTCATATTTACCTGAAAAAATTAAACAGATGAAAGTTCCTAAGCATTAATAAACTTCAATTCCGGCTATGGTAAAAGTGTTACTTAATACTAATCAATTCTTTTTTAAGACATTCAGGGAACCCTGTACCAAACATCTTCAAAAAGAAACGAAAACGTATATAACTTCTATTCATGCATAGATAATAGGAGATGATGTGCTGTAGGAGACCTACGATAACCACTTACCAAAGATTGCTACATTTTGAAAATAGTCATATCATTGGCAGAATATGCGTTAGCTCAGTGTACCAAGTAGATTGAGTACCCAAAACAGACATTTTTCAATGTGAACTGAGTGATTATTCTATCATCACTAAGTCTAAGACAGTAAACCAACCCCAACATCTTATTTGGATAATCAAATATAATTGATGCACTTCAACTGATGAATCACACAAATAACATTGGCTCTGTTAGAATTTATGATAAAATGAATATAACCATGCAGGTTTACACTTTACACACAAAATCAGCAACCCTAAAATAATATTAAAAAGTGAGTTTAATAACATATTATATTGACTAATTTGGTGGCTAATTTTTAATGTAAAATGAGAATTAGCTATTTATAGCTAAAGAATACAATCTAATAGTAACAACAAAATCAACCTTTTATCAAACTCAATTGACATATAAAATCAAGATATTCTAACAGGTTCCGTTCTACTAACTTGGAAATTGTAAATTCAAGTTAAATGAGAAGGGAAAGAAGGAATATACTCTATCCATGTTGCAGAGAAGGAAGGCAGAGAAGCAAAGAATGACAATGACCCATCTCTTCGGGAACACGTGCCACCAAGCTACTCCTTCTACTCCTACAACATTATCCACCAAGTCACGTGCATCCTCATCCTCATCCTCGAACCTGCTAGGTTCGGTCACGTGATGCTGCTTCTCCGACCTCACATCCGCCCACACCTTCCCGCCACCGTCCCTTCCGCCAGAAACCCGCAACACGCAGCACCTCCGCCCTGAGAAAAACAACAACAAGGAAGTTGAGCTCGAACTACTACTCGTTGCGGTTGCGTAGTGCTTCAATGGACATCTTCGTGAAAGTGAAATAGAAGAAGAAGAAGAAGGTGAAGTAGAAGGAGAAGGAGAAGGAGGAGGAGAGAATGAAGAAAGAAGAGCTCTGGTGGCCATGGCGCATGAGTGGTGTCTGTTTGTTAGTTTCTGTTATTCGGTTTCGTTTTTCTTCTTCTTTTCTTCTTCTTCTTCATGATTGAAGGAAACGGTTTTGGAAGATTTTTTTAGTGATATTTTATCAGCATTGGCTCACGTTCTGACACGTGTACGCCTCTCACATACTGTTTTCTTACTCTCATGACTCATTTTTTTAAGTGAAGCCAGGTATTTTCTTAAGTTAATTATTAAGAGTTAATTATAGTTAAATCAAATAGAGGTAATTACTTAAATCAAAATTTAAAATCGAATAGTCTCATAACTAAATTTCATAATACATAGAATACTCTTTGCACATTAGAGAGAGTTAAATATCATATTGACTCCTGAAATTTGGGGTCCAATCAAATTGCCAAATTGGCTCCCGAAATTTGAATGGTATCAATTTGGCACCGCACTTTTCATGATGTGACTCATGTTAGCCCTTTCATCCATTTCCGTCAATTTCAAACTTACGTGGCCGTTAACCTTGACACGCAGGACTGTAGCTAAACGACGACGTTGCTACTTCGCGCCAGCACAGTGCAAAAAATGTAATTTTGGGCATAAGAAAGTTAAAAAAACTCATTTTTTTCCCAAACGTTTCAAAACTCAAAACACAAAGTCTCTTTCTCTTCCACTCTTCTTCACTCTTCTTCTCCCTTCCATTTAGAGAGTGGTGAGAGTGACAAAGAAGGCTGACCTAGGTGATGTTCATCAGCATTCTAGCGAGAGGGTTTTGGTGGAGCAATCGGAATCATCAAGATGCTCTGGTTGCCTTTTCGAGATGAGTCACTGATACAAAACCCCTCACACTAGAATGCTTTGTTCTTGAACATTTGGTGAATAAAATTTATTTTATTCAGTTTGTTGGCTACTATAATGGTTAGGGTTCAATAAAGTTTTGTTTTTGATCGGGTATGTATGGAGAATTACTTGCGACTAAAGCTCTGGGTTAGGGTTTGTGTTTTTTTTTTTTAAGTTAGGATTATCTGTTGTTGTCAATGTATATTGATTGCATGCTGCTAATGCAATTTCTGCTTAGATTGTGAAACTGTTCTCTGTTTTTTGTTATGGATGGAAGATGTGATCACCTTTGTGTATCACCACGAAGGCACGCTAGTGACAAATGATGATGGTGAAGTGGTGTACGAGTTGGGGGGTATTACTAAACAACCAAATGAGGAGGTGGATACTTTAGACGTGTTTGCGATTAGAAACTTCCACAAAGTGATTGGGTATTACCAAATCGCTGAGTGCCATTGGCTGGTCCCTGGCAGGCCTCTGAACCAAGGGCTAAGGGTTCTTGACACCGATGATGAGCTGATGGAGATGTGCTTCTTTGCAGAAAGGAATGGAAGAAGGATTCACATCTATTATGAACATGGCGTGTCTGTTCTAAATCCAGTTGAAGAATGCCCGCAGCTGATTGAGTTTCCTCCTTCCACTGTGCCGGTTCAAGTTGAGACTCCGATCCCAGTTACAGTTGAGGTTGAATTCGAATCTGATGTTAGCTTACCACCCAAGTCACCACCCAAAACACAACCCAATTCACCCAAGCCAAACACAAAACTTCACAACTTATTACTCTAATCCACAAAAACCTCTAAAAAGCAGGACACTTCTAGAAACACTGATGCACTATCTAAGACCGGTTGAGAAAATTATCAAGTTAAAAACACAATTACGTTGTAGTTAGCCCAATTAGTAATCGACAATGATCAAATTTAGTTTCAAAAGATGTTTCAAATAAAACCAAACCGAAAGTATTAATCCCGGGTCGTTCTCCCTTGGAATTGAGCAAAGGTTGCTATTGACTAAGAGTGAAAGTATGGTTGACTGAGTTTACTAAACTAATGATTGCAAAAATATAAATCAACAAATATGCTAAATGCTAAGTGCAAGTAATTAAAATCTAACTAAAACTATAGAATTAAAGACTAACTAACAACTAACAACTAACAACTAACAACAAGCACTTGCAATAATTCAATTATAATTAACTCAAACTAGCAATAAATCAAACTAAGATAAACGAACAGTTACTCAAAGCAAGTAAAAGATTATGAATTCAAATTCTATGAGAGTCTTGGTTAGGGTTGAGAGTTATGAGTCACAATCCTTGTTACTAACTAGAATTCAAGGCAATATCCAAGAGCAACTAATTAGTTAACCTCTAAAAATTGAAGAATGTCAATTGGCTTTAATTAATCACAATTACAAGTCCTAATCCACTTACTAATTGAGTTTAGTAAAGGATTAGCGTTAGTGAAAACAAGATTAATTAAATACCCTCAATCACCTAACCTATCGATACAAAAGTAACTCAAGTGACTCTTATATCCCAACCTAAACCAAGAATTCAAATCTACTCCATACCTAATTGAGACATTTTATCAGACACATAAAGGGCATAAACATTAAACATCATAAATGAGAATAACAATAAAAACTAACAATACCCAATACAAAATATCAATAACAACAACTCAAATGTGTTAACCATGTTACAATATGCATAAGTTCATTTGATTAGGTTTTGATGAATGACAAACAATGAAGTTGAGGATAAGCGTTGGAAGCAAGCAACAAGACAAGAAGACGAGTCCGCAATCTTTGAAGATGGTTTAGTATCTTAGGATTTAGGTAAACTTCTTGTCAAGAACCAAAGTTTAATATCTCTCTCACACACACACAAGAAAATGTTTTTAAAGAAAAGGTTTTACGAAAACTATAGCCGTAAAAGTTTTATAACTTGTTAGCTGTTTTAAAGCTTGGTGCATGTTGTCAATCTTGACCTTTGTGCACTAAAGTGATAATAACTTGAACTACAGAACTCCAAACGATACAGTTCTTATTGCGTTAGAAAGCTAACGTCCGGAGCTTCAGATTGATATATATATGTCTTTTGTGAACAGTAAAAATACGTTTTTATGGCCAGTAAAATGTAAAAATATGTTTTTTACGGCCAGTAAATAGTAAATTACTATTCCCACGGCTAGTGAACAGTAAATTACTATTCCCACGGCTAGTGAACAGTGAATTACTATTCATAACGGCTAAAT
>JASCZI010000203.1:0-14240 GCA_036250425.1 Stylosanthes scabra
TATATATATATATATATATATATATATATATATATAAACATCCACTGTGATCTTTTGGATTCTTGCAAAAATTCTTCATCCACAGTGTCTCCTTTCTATATACCTCATTTCCCTCCTTTTTGTTTGAGGTTGTTTGGTTTGGTGTTTGGTGGTGCTGCTGCATATGTTGTTCCTACCAAACCTTCTTTTTCTTCTACTTCTTCATTGTTGAAAGCAAATGATAGTGTTCTTCAATTCATGAACATAGATCACACTCACTCTGTGAAGATGAAGATGAAGATGCAATTGTGCTGCATATTCCAGCTACTGTTTCTGATACCAGTGCTATCTGGTGGTGGTGATGACACTTCATTCAATGATGATGTTTTGGGTTTGATTGTGTTCAAAGCTGGTTTGGATGATCCAAAGGGTAAGCTTTCTTCATGGAATGAAGATGATTTCACCCCTTGCAATTGGAATGGTGTGGATTGTGACCATTCAACTAAAAGGGTCAATTCCCTTGTTCTTGATGGTTTCTCTCTTTCTGGCCACATTGATAGAGGACTATTGAGGCTTCAGAATCTCAGGATTCTGTCACTTGCAAGGAACAACTTCACTGGCACCATAAACCCTGATCTTGCTTCATCACTTGCTGGATTGCAAGTTGTTGACTTCAGTGACAACAATCTCTCTGGTTCAATCCCTGAAGGGTTCTTCAACCAATGTGCCTCTCTTAGAACGGTTTCATTTGCCAAGAACAACCTCACAGGTCAGTATTCATCAGATGCTGCTACCTTAAACTTATCTACTATGTCTTTGATTTTATTTTTTTAAGGGTAATGTATTGTTTATGTCCACAGCGTTTGCGAAAGTTTCAAAAATACCCCTAACGTTTTCCGTTGATTTCAATTATACCCTAATCGAAGTTTCCTGTGCACGAGGAATTGAGCGATTAGAGGTGTCATTGAAACCAATCGAAAACGTTAGGGGTAAAATTGAATCAAATTAAACGTTTCAGTTATATTTGAAACTTCTTGCAAACGTTAGGACATGAACAATACTTTATTTTTTTAATGGTGAAATTGCCTTATTTATGCTTATATTCATATTTGTGCAACATAACAGGTAAGGTTCCTGATTCCTTGAGCTCATGCTCCACATTGGTAAATGTTAACTTTTCCTACAATCAAATTTCTGGTATATTGCCATCTGGGGTGTGGTTCTTGAGGGCAATACAGTCATTTGATCTGTCAAATAACTTGCTTGAAGGAGAGATTCCTGAGGGGATTCATAATCTGTATGATTTGAGGGAGTTGAATTTGCAGAATAATCACTTTAGTGGAAAGATTCCTGAAGAAATTGGTGGCTGCTTGGTTTTGAAATCACTGGATTTGAGTGGCAATTTTCTATCTGGTGAACTTCCTGAGTCAATGCAAAGGCTCTCTTCATGCACATCACTCAGTTTGCAGAGAAATTCCCTCGCCGGAACCGTTCCTGATTGGATTGGAGGGTTGAGAAGTCTAGAGATTTTGGATCTTTCAGCTAATGGATTTTCCGGTTGGATTCCGAAATCATTAGGGAATTTAGACTCACTGGTGAGGCTGAATTTATCCAGGAATCGGTTCACAAGAAACGTGCCGGATTTGATGGCGAATTGCACTAAGCTAACATCATTTGACATAAGCCACAATGAATTTTCAGGCCAATTTCCTTGGTGGATGTTCATAATGGGTTTACAAGGTTCACCTTTTCATGGTCTTCAAGTGTTGGATCTGTCATCCAATGCATTTTCGGGTGAGCTTCCTTATGGCATTGGGAACCTTAGCAGTTTGCAAGTGTTGAATGTTTCGGCCAACGATATCTCCGGTTCGATTCCTGTGACCATAGGAGAACTCAAATCTTTGTACATTCTTGACATGAGTTACAACAATCTCAATGGAAGCATTGCTTCTGAAATTCAAGGTGCAAGCTCACTCACTGAATTGAGGCTACAAAGCAACTTTCTAAGTGGGGGAATTCCAACCGAAATCGATAAGTGTTCAGCTATAACATCTTTGTAAGCTTTCTAATATCATAGTTTCTATCTTTGTTCCCTTACTCTTTATGAAATGATCTAACTGGTTTGTGTATGCATTTCAACTGAATTTTACAGGATACTTTCTCACAACAAGCTTACAGGTTCAATCCCAGCATCCATTGCAAACTTAAACAATCTTCAGTATGTTGATTTGTCATGGAATGAACTCTCTGGAGGCTTACCGAAAGAGCTTACAAATCTTTTGCACCTTCTCGATTTTAATGTATCCTACAACCACCTTCAAGGTGAGCTACCAGTGGGTGGATTCTTCAACACTATCTCGCCGTCCTCTGTCTCCGGTAACTCCTTGTTATGTGGTTCAGTTGTCAATCAATCCTGTCCATCTGATCACCCGAAGCCTATTGTCTTAAACCCGAATTCTTCCAGTTCAAACTCAAGCATTTCGGCCCAGAATCGCCATCATAAGATCATACTCAGCATCTCAGCTCTTATAGCTATAGGTGCAGCTGCTTTTATAGCAGTTGGTGTGGTGGCTATTACTGTCTTAAACATCCATGTTCGCAATTCAATGGCTCGTTCGGCTGCTCAGTTTGCATTCTCTGGAGGTGAGGACTATAGTGGCTCGCCCGAGGATGATCCAAACTATGGCAAGCTTGTCATGTTTTCTGGTGATGCAGACTTTGCAGATGGAGCTCATAATCTTCTTAACAAAGACAGTGAAATTGGCCGTGGAGGATTCGGAGTTGTTTATCGCACTGTCCTTAGAGACGGTCATTCTGTTGCAATCAAGAAGCTTACAGTGTCCAGTTTGATCAAGTCCCAAGAGGACTTTGAGAGGGAAGTGAAGAATCTAGGCAAGGTTAGGCACCAAAACCTCGCGAAACTCGAAGGCTATTACTGGACTTCATCCTTGCAGCTTCTCATTTATGAGTACTTATCCAAAGGGAGTCTGCATAAGCTCCTACATGATAATGATAGCAGCAAAGATGTCTTCTCATGGAGGCAAAGATTCCGGATTATTCTCGGCATGGCGAAAGGGCTAGCTCATTTGCACCAGATGGACATTATACATTACAATCTTAAGTCAACAAATGTTCTGATTGATTGTTCGGGCGAGGCGAAAATAGGAGACTATGGCCTAGTGAAGCTATTGCCAATGCTAGACCATTGTGTTTTGAGCAGCAAAATTCAAAGTGCATTAGGCTACATGGCTCCGGAGTTTGCTTGCCGAACGGTTAAGATAACCGAGAAATGTGATGTGTATGGCTTTGGAGTGCTTGTTCTTGAGGTGGTGACAGGAAGAAGGCCTGTGGAATACATGGAGGATGATGTGGTGGTTCTTTGTGACATGGTGAGGGGTGCATTGGAGGAAGGCAAGGTTGAGCAATGTGTTGATGGTACGTTGCTTGGTAATTTCGTGGCCGAAGAGGCGATTCCGGTGATCAAATTAGGGTTGATCTGTGCATCTCAAGTTCCGTCGAACCGGCCGGATATGGCCGAGGTAATCAACATTCTAGAGTTAATCCAATGCCCTTCAGAAGGACAAGAGGAGTTAGAATGAATGAATCTTGTTGCAGTGATTTGAGGGATACAAGAATTGGTGAAGGAAAATCCAGCTTGAAGCTATACACATGCAAAGAAGTTTCAACCAAAACTTTCCTTGTTTAAGTTGTTGCAATTTTTTTGTATTTGTTTTTAGCAGATTTATTTTGTTTTTTCTTTGGTTTATCTCACTTTGTAATTTGTATTGCTGGATTTTTCTTCACCAGTTCAAGATTTCAATAGAATGATATGTGTTAACCACAATTTTCCATTTAGATTATGATAGATTGCATTGAAGAGTTTAGTGCATTTTCTATGATTCATCATGTTCTTACTACTTATGAGAACCACTTGAATAGTTGAATAGTGAAAAAGGAATCTTGATTCATTATTCAATTAGTATATATTTGATTTGAATAAAGCTAATTTAATTCCACATTTTCAAGGATCACATCTTTTCACATCTGGGGTATGACTCAAGAATGTGGAAGCATGTAGAAATCAAAGATGAAAGGAATCATTGTCAATCATGAAAATGTGAATTTGATTAGTGTGTTCTTGACTTTTAAAGGGGAAACTCTAATGCAATTTTAGGTGCAAGAAAATCATTTGTGTTTTTTTTCAATTTAATTTTGATGTGTGGTTAGGATAAGGAAGTTTTACACATACATCAAATTAAATATTGTTTAATGTATAAATAATTATAAAAAAAATTGAATATAATTAAATGACATAAAAAAATTATATTATCATTATATATTGAAATTAAAATTTTATTTATTTTTTAATTAAAAGACATGGAAGAGCATGTGAAGCCAAAACTTGAGATTTAGAAATAAAACCAAAAGCAAAAGGGAACAAACCTAAATGCCCTATTTATAGGTGAAATATGCTTTTGATATTATTATAAGATAGGATAATTTATTGACTTGCATTTTATTCATTATCAAAGGAGATATAAAATTTTAAATTGACATATAATAGCCATATATATCTTTTATTAAAAGAGAAGGAAAAAAATGTAAGCCACTGCTGCAAATAATGCTGGAAATAGGGAAGGAGGAGGAAAAAGAAAAAGGTAAAGGCAAAAAAGCACTCATTTGCTTTATTGACACTTTAAACTCAGATTAATGCTTTTTGTTTATCTTAGTAAAACGTTCCACACCAGGTTGTAGAGAACTTTTTAGCATTATCAAAGAATACAATAATAGTTAACTTACCCTACAGGGACTGGCATTTCAGTTAATTAAGTTTAATAATTGTGTCTTATATGATAATATAAAATATTGTTTCATACTTTCATGTATAATTTTTGTGTAAGTAATAAGAACATAAGTGAATTATTGAATAAGTAGTAATGTAGTATAATAGTATAATCCCTACCCTTAAAAAAATCAAAATTTGATAAGCATACTCATTAGTATTATTGTTTTAATAATCTTTCTGAAAAATACCCTAATTTTTTTTTAAAACTTTTATAAGCATTTAGTGGGATGAAAAGCCTTTTTATTGATACTCTCCCGTTGTAAGAGATTTCTAGTTTGAGTCTCATCGATATAACTATCATTTAAAAAATAAATTTTGTGTCTAAGACAGTGGTTAAGAGTATGATAAATAATAATATGCAAGTTAAATAGATAGTTGGATAGGAGTGGGAGAAATGAGAAAAGGTTATGAAATTAGGGTTGATGCATGTTGGTGGACATCATGAAAGCGCAACACAAACATGTCCTAAAAAGCAGTACCAACTATCAATAAGCTTTTTCAAACGGCAACGTTTGGTGCACTGCACTGCAATCATGCCATGTTCCACTTCCAGCAATATAATGAACCCACTTTCATTTCCCCCCATTGTTCTCTTCAGACAAAAAATATTAAAAAGAGTTTGATGATGTAGCTTATGGTTTTAGCTTTACCGTACAACATGCGATAAATATAACAATTCTATTTGTACACCAAAATCAACCAGCAACCAGAATTTATATTTAGTGATTGATTTAGGTGTGCAGATCAACCAGAATTTATATTTAGTGATTGATTTTGGTGTGCAGTCAGCATGGCCCGAATGCATAACAGTTCCATATGTAAAATAGAAATTACATGTACAAGATTGTTATCATTATGGTTATGGATTATCTACATTCAAACTAACTTATGGCCTAACAATTTGTTTTTTATTGTGCTTTAAGCTAAACCTTATTAACTAATCTGGTTGGTAAGACTCTTGTTCACTGTAACACTTAACAACTAAAATTAATATTGGACAGAATAAAATAACATCAACCTACTCATTCTGAATATATTTTGTAGTTTTCTTCCTTGGTTTTGTGGAATCCCTTTCACATTAAATTGAAAATTTCAAATGAACAAAGATCTATCATCTACATATTCAATTCAATGCATATTCCAACAATATCCACAACTTCATATTCTACCCCCAAACATCAGAGAAACTGATACCCAAAAGTTACCAAACAAAAACAGCTTTTTAACTTTCATTGTTTGCATAATTGAGTTCACAAAAAGGGTATAGAGATATGTATGGATTTTATAAAGAGCACAAAAATATTCTTTACCTCCTATAATTTGATTTACAGATTCCTTTTGTCTCTCCATTGGGCCACAGGGTATTCACTACTACACTTCCAATATTAACAATCCAATGTGTAAAAATCTATTTCACTCACTTTCCTTTTCTTGCCTTCCTTTTGCTTTGACATGAATTGAAGTTTAGTCCCCATCAGTCACATTTTTGTCAAAACCTGAATCTTACCCTACAACTCAAATGTTACTTTCACCTTTGTTTTTTGCATGCATCCTCTTCCTGTTACATCATCACACTTAGATGTTCATATCCCTTTCCTCTAGCTTGTCTTTTGCATGCTGCTAAAAACTAATCAATCATCCCAATTATCTTCCCATCCATCTTTGTTTGAAGATCTAGAAGTAAGGCCATTTGCCGAGATGCTTCCCACATGACGCGCCCCCGGCGACTTCACTGCCACGTCATCATCCCAATCATCATCCCAAACCTGATCCCAACCTTCGGCTGATTCAATGTCATTAGTTGCAACCGCTGCAGTTTCAGGCGCTGCCATTTCAAGCTCTTGATATGGTACCTCACCGCGTCGCTTCTTCCTGAGTTTGCAGCAACCCCATGTCCCTCCAAGAACTACTACTGCCACTATGAGAAAATAAGCACCATTGACTGGTGTTAAAATTTTGTCATAAGAAGGAAGGCGAAAAAGAGAATTCCCTATCGGTTTAGGAAAACCCATCTGAAGCGCGCAATCTCCTTTTCCAGCATTAAAAGTCAATTGGGCTCTTCCACTGGTAGCTAGTGTAATGTTAACCTGACAACAAAGGGAAAATTGCAAATAGTAAGGAAAATGTAAATCTTACACTTAATCAAGAAAGCAGTGAAGTGATTCTAGTCATAAATTTATTCCGAGGAAACTCGCAAAATTGAACAGTTAACGTAAGAAAAACAGCAAGCTGGATCATATGGTTGGTGAGACCAGGTGACATATCCACCAGATCTGTTAGTATGTCTCAGGATTAGGTTGTTTAATACTCAGAAAAACTATTAATGAAAATCTCATTGAAGATGACTTTGGAGGAGAAAGCAATTATCCAATAAAGTTTAAGGCTTAAACAAGTTTGACTTAGGATAAAGTTTGTACATTAATTGGTTTCTTACCATAAGTGAAATCAAACAAGAATTTACCAGAAATCATTTATAGAAGAATTGAATTCCATAATTTCAGTGGCTGAGGTGGGTAATAGTAAGTTTGGTGGATTGAAATGGAAATAAAGTAATGGTTAAATTCTCGATGATCACAGTAATGGAAATAAGGAAAACGACTGGAATTTTAACCATGATCTACTGAAAATTAAGCTTCACAGACAACAACAATAAAAGTAACGAAGTTTTATGAAGATTGTAAAACTTTTTCCTTTACTTTCTGTTCTTCAATGTTCCTAGAAAAGCATGGTTCTCTTCCTTAACCAAAGATATATAGAGTAATGGTCAGTGATGTCCTTTCCATTATAATCCATAACTTAACAAATCTACATCTGAATGAAACGTAAAATTCATGAATTTCATACCCTAAGGAGCTCTGCATATGATGACATTGATTGAACAATAAACTATTTAACAACAACTAAGCCTTGTGCCACTAAGTAGAGAGATGGCTATGTCGATCATAGTACACCACAATTCCCTATCATAAATCACTTTTCCTTATTTGTTCCATGCCATAAAGTTTTGTCAAAGCTTTACATTGGCTATTGACTACCTAAAATATGTCAAAGCAAATGTTTTATTACAAGGAGTTCCAGCTATGATTCAGATTGGAGAGAGTAGGAGTACAAAGATGAAAAACACGCCATGAAAAATAAGCGAAAACATCAATATGAAAGGAAGAATATGCACGCCAAAGATAAAATTAACTAGACGATAAGTACCTTTTCTGTTTTCTCTATGCCAACTGCAATGCCTTCAACATTACCTTCATTAAGCTTCACTTTGATGGCGTCAGATCCGCCATTATGAAGAAGAACAACCACATATGTGGGATCTGGTAATTTTTCAGAGGAAAAATAAATGCAAATGAATTTATATTGTTGACTTTTATGAATCCAATACTACATTACCAAAGGCAATTTTAGAATTTTTGAATTACTCCTTCTCCTTCCATTGCATAGCGATAAGTCATTTTAACTTGCTGGTACATTTATAAATTTGTGTTTTTCATGCATTGATTTATGATTCCAAAAATAATAGCCAATTTGGCAAGTATATTATCCAATAATTATCTTCCAGTTTATGCCCACAGAATGAGTGACTTTATTAGCAGCATTTACTTTTCAATTAAATTTACCTTTTGTACCTATTGAACATTTGACGAGCCTTCATCTAATCGATTCATATGTTACCAAGCCTCTAGAACCAAGTAATTAGGAGTTTGATCACTGTTTCCATCAGAATTAAATTCCACACGGTAGAGTTAACTAATGCATTGCCTATACTTCATGCTGATATGTTTTACCAGCGTAAATTATTGACAATAATCAGTCTAGGTAAGGTAGCACAATGTCGCTAGCCTTTTGGTTTTATTTTATAATATAAAATGCTCAAAATCTAGTATCTTAAACAGTTTAATATTGCTTTCCTCAAAATAAGCAGAACTTTCCTATAGAAGGAAATTTCTCTTCCTTTCTGTATCAATTTCCATTTAAGGTGTATATCCTCTTAACACTATCCTAACAGTTAGTAGTTAACACAGGGAAGAATGAAAAATAACTACATCAGACATTAAAACCAATATAAACTATAAACTATAACTCTATAAAGATAGCAAGAATTGGTAAGAGTTAATATAAAAAGACCAAAAGCCAGATGAATACCTATTTTGGAAATGCAACCAACCATGCCTCCATTGTCCGTGCACTTCGCCAAATCACCACAAGTCTCAGCGGTGGTAGATTGTGAATAAGTTTTGCCCTCGTTGCCGCCCCCCTCGTTTCCCTTTTTCTCTTCTTGATTACCCTTGCCGCCCCCCTCGTTTTCATTAACTTTATCGCCATCTTTTCCGGTGGCCTTGTCAACTTGATCTCCACTATCCTTGCCAGCATCTTTTCCCTTACCCCCGTCGCCTTGTTCTCCACTATCCTTGCCAACATCTTTTCCCTTACCCCCGTCACCTTGTTCTCCATTACCTGCGGCACCATCCTTTCCGTTAACCTTGTCACCTTGCTCAGCATTACCCTTGTCACTTTGTTCTCCATTACCCTTGCTACCCTCTTCTCCCTTGCCATTGCCACCCCCTTTTACATTTCCATTGCCATCGGCTTTTTCATTTCCCTTGGCACCACCTTCTTCATTGCCCTTAGCATCATTATTCCCAGCTACAGAAGCTGTCTTATTGGTCTCCTTTTGAGGATCATTTGAACCCTTCACTTTGGGCAAAGGCACCGGAGCCAAGGAACTAGTTTTACCACTGTTATCACTACCATTGAAACCCTTTGCACTCGTTTCGGGTGCTTTATTACCATTGGTGGAAGGTGATCCCTCTTCATTCTTCTTTGTTCCAGCACCAACAGGGTTTGGATCTGAATTCTCCTTATTTGGCAACGGAGGGTCCTAAAGAAGAGAACTTTATTCAAACACTAGTAAGAGGAAAATGGAACACAATTCGAAGCAACAAATAAACAAATCAATATCATCACAAAGAACACACAGTGGCAAAACCAAACAAAAAAACTCACCGGTTTCGCAGTTTTATTACCATCTGCATTGGAATTCGCCAACTTTCTGTGTTCCCCGGCGAAGGAAGCACCAGAGGGATCAAAAACAAGGAACAACAACAACAGAAGTGAAAGTAACACGTGTCTTCCCATTGGGATATTTTATCAAACAGCTTCAAGGCGAAACCCTTGATCGAAAAATCGAATAGAAGATACGAAAACACAGTAGATAGGAGAATACCCAGATTCAAGTTTCCCGGGGAAAAAAAATTCAATGATGGTGCTTGGAAACTCTATTTCAAAAATTGGAGCTTGAGGTTTATAAAGAAGGGGGAAAATTGGGGTTTTTATTTGTTATTTTGGGATTGGAGATTTGGATTGGAAGAAATGATTATGGGGGAATTGGGGATTGGGAATTGCGAAGAGGAAGAAAAATATGCGTAGACTTTTGATGAAACAACTTGCCAAGTCTGCTTCAAGAATTCAACATTGTTGTGAGATGCATCTCTCTCTCTCTCTCTCTCTCTTGTGAGAGAACGAGAACTGAGAACTGAGAACTGAGAACACGAAAATGGGCCTTAATGGGCAAGCTCTCAATGTTGTAATGGGCCTCCAAGTGGGTTCAAGAATGACTTTGAATGGGCCTCTTAGCAGAGGAGTAGGTTAAGAGATCCATGACAAAGAATACCAAAAAAAAGAGATCCATGACAAAAAAAATAAAACGTTCAAAGATAGATTATAAAAGGTTGGTTCAACCAGCCTATGTAAAAAAAAATAAATTATAAAAAAAATAATAATCCTATTCTCACACTCTTATTAGACATCGAATTTAAATTTGTATAAAAATATATTTTTATTAATTAAGTATATATTTTAATATAAAAAAATATAATACAGTTAACACACCAAACAGTTATAATATTTTTATACGAATTTTAATTTATTATTTACTAAAAAAATATACATATAGCCGGATCGATAAAGAAAAATGGCGATTACTTTCATAAAATTACAAAAATTGTCCATATATAAAGATTTGAAATTTTAAATCACATTTTAAAAAAAAAATAGCAACACTTATTTGGATGAGTAAAAGACTTATAAATATATCGTTGTTGTTAGTTACTTTCTTTTTGTGAAATGGAGAATATAATTGGAATAAAATATATATATGTTCTTTTGTGTAGCTTCTTTGGCACATAAGCCTCCTAAAAGGAAACATAATCTCTTTCAAGCAAGAAAGAATATAATAAAGTGCTACTGTTTTTTAAAAATCGTAAAAAAATATACAATATATATACTATATAGTTAGATCGTTGGTAACTTGCTAACTTGGTATCTTATTGTTCAACTAATAAAAAAATATTTTTCCTTAAATTTTAACTCAAGTCCACTTCTTGAAATTTTTTTTTGTTCACCTCACTTCTTGATTACAAATATATAACTCACTATTTATTCTACCCCAGAATATATGGCTCTGTGTATTATATATTTCTTATTAACTTTTCTACAACCTTATGAATATATATAACAGGTGTGGTTCGAAAAATAGAAAATTATATCATTATCTCATATTTTTTATTGGAATTTTTTTTATGAAAAGACAAAAATCATTTAAGTTTGTGAGTTATAATTTCCGTTTTCCGACCAGAGAGAGGTAGTAATTATATTCTTACAAAAAATGATGAATTAGAGATTAATATAGATCGAGGATGCCATGTGAACAATGGCCTACATGCATGGAATAGACAGAACCAAATTAACATGAATTGTGTTTTTATTTATTATTATCATTATTATTAACCTCACTCTGTAAATAATGTTGTTTTCTTTCAGGGCAACAATAACAGAGATGAATCAGATACTTTGTTACACCATCTACCCTTATATATCTTAAATTTAACAAAAGATAAGAGAACATAGTAAATCATTGAAAGAAAAGAAAAAGAAAATAGTATCCTTTAATTTGATTGCAATTAATAATAATTATTTGGGACAACTATTACCACAAAAGTTAGCTTATGTGCTAGAAGAACCAACGATTTTATAATGCTCTTTTTCAGGTGTTGACCTTTCGATATGGAACTCTTAATATAGCATTCTAGTTTAAGAGCCAATGATTCGACGACTCCACTCTACAACTTTATTCAGTTTTTTTGCTAGTAAGAATCCTCCATTAATCAGAACCCTCCATATGTAGTCCTTTTGGCTTTCCGACGGCTCCACTTCACTCGGACTTTTTGTCGGTCAAAATCTTCTGTAGGTAGCCCTTTTTCGATTTGCCGACTCTCAGTAAAAGCATCATTGTTACGAGCAACAAGACTTTGAAAAAACATCACCCCAAAAGCTAGCTCATATAAAGAGAAAGTTCATGGTCTTATAAGAATTTTTTGACTCTTTTTTAAGTGTTGGTCTTTCGATATGGGATTATTTACTAACACGATACAATATATAAAGAAAGAAATAGTGAGTTAAAGATAATTTTTTATTTACTGAACCATACCGTGGTAAATATATATATCAAACATGTCGCATAGAAAGAAATGATCATACAAGGAGAAAGAAAGTTGGAAGAAAGGAAGTTAAATGGAGAGAGTAGTGATTGGGAAGAGATTTGGAGATGAATACAGCACACTATTGGATGAATTTGAGAGGAAATCATTTGAGGATCATCTCAACAGATCAATGATGATGGGAAGAAGGAGTTTCTCTGAGCCTGCAAGAAGAAGAAGAAGAAGGATGATGATGATGATGCAAACCTCTCCCTCTCCATCATCACTCCTCATAACCATGCCTCCTCCTCCTCCTCCATTGGTGACACAACAACACAATAGTAGTAGTACTAGTAGTGGATCATCCTCATCAAGATTCCAAAGAGTGCTCAAGAAATTGTTCAAACCTATTCTTGGAAGGAAGAAGAGTGGAAGGAACAACAGCAATATGAATGTCCCTCATGATCATTATCATCATCCCAAGGATCTTTTCTTCTCTTCCAAGGAGTTTAGCAAATCACTGAGGTTCTAGCTATATAGCCTATAGCTTTCTTAATTGACATCAATGTCCAAGTTATTTGGTATGTTATCTTTACACTTCTAATGTTTATAATAAGAGAGATCAAATATCAACTATATTTATATACAAGTTTATAAATATAAAGCTGTCATATGTATGTAATGTTACCTAATAATTTCAAGCAAAAATATATAATGCATTTTATATTCTGAAATAATGAAATATTGATTGTTGAATAGAGTTTTTTTTTTTTTCTTGAGTAAGCTGAAACTAGTCTCAAACTCGGTGCAAGTTATTAAGATGTATTAATCTGTCATTTCAACTAAAATCTCAGCTAATTTTAGTGAGCAAAAACATGTTTAGAAGAAAAAAATTTCATAGACATACATTCACTGTAATAAGTCCAAGCAGGCCAACACACCTTTTAACTATTAAAATAATCTTCAAATAAACTTTTATTATTTTTTAAAAAATTTAATTTCAATATTCTAATGTATGTAAAACAGTTTTATTCATATATCTAATTCCATAACACTGTATTATCTGTGACGAATCTAATTTTATTTAAGGATTTATAGTATGCTGGATGTTACATGCATAAACAGAATATTAAACTCTTTAAAATAATCACAAAACTTAAGCACAAAAATTACTATCACATAACCAAAAGATATACCCGAAAGTAAGAACAACCTCCTTCTCCTTCGCTCCTCTTCAATTTCATTTTCATGGCTTCTTCTCCATTTCCCACTCTCTATCACCTTCTTCAACCTCGTACAACACTAAACAACCTCAGCACTCGTAGGCCAACACTTTCTCTGTCTTCCCACACCCCCAAAAACGACCTTGATTTCCATGACAGAACCACCAGATTCCACATCAAGCGCCACCTCCACAAGATCACCACCACACTCTCCTCCACTACCTCCAACACCCAGATTCTACAAACCCTAGAGAAACACGCTGAATCCTTCAAAACCAGTTCAGATTTCAATCACCTCTTGATGGCTCTTGTAATTGCACAAAAACACGAGCTTTGTCTGATTTTGTTCACAAAGTTTCAATCTTTCAACGTTTTGCCAGATGGGTGCACGTTTTCAATTGTGATGAGGTGTCACTGTGAGAGAAATGATCCAGATGAAGCAAAAAAGGTTCTTGACACACTTTTGGAAAATGGGTTTCTGCCAGATGAAGTAACCATGAATGTTCTGATGAGTTCACTTTGTAAGAAAGGGAAGGTTAAGAAGGCTAGGGAGGTTTTTGAGATGATGAGGGAAAAGGGTTTTAAGATGAGTGTTCAGTCACATAATTCTTTGTTGAAGGGTTTGTGTTATGTTGGGAGGGTGGAGGAAGCATTGGATTTGTTGAATGAGATGAAGAATGAGTCACCATTGTTGAATCCTGATGTTTATTCATA
>JASCZI010000203.1:14314-32511 GCA_036250425.1 Stylosanthes scabra
GAATGAAGCTGTTAGGGTTGGTATTGTTCCCAATGAGGTCACTTTTAACACATTGATTGAAGGGTATTCTAGGGAAGGTAGGCCATTAGAGGGTGTTTTGGTTTTGGAATTGATGAAGAAAAAGCATGGTTGTGTTCCTGGTTATGTCAATTACAGCACTGTGTTGAATGGGTTGTTGAAGTGGAACGAGATTCCCGCGGCGTTTAAGGTTTACGAGGAAATGGTGGAGCTAGGGCTTGAGGTCGATTCGAGGATGATGGCGAAGCTGGCGCGGCGATTGTGTAGGTTGTCGAGGAGGGAAAGGGGCTTGCTTGGAGACGCATGCCAAGTGTTTGAGAAAATGAGGGAGAAGGGTTTGGTGGTTGATCAGAGGACTCTTGAGGTGATTGTTGAGGCATTGTTTTGGGGAGAGAAATTTGATGAGGCTTTGGTGGTTTTGAATGATATGGTTAAGTTGGGATATTCTCCTAAGGCTATTGCCTTTGATAAAGTGATTCAAGGGTTTTGTGCTAAGGGGAAGCTAGAGGAGGCAGTGTCCATTTTACTCCTTTGGCTTGGAAATGGAGGGGTTCCCCATAGATTTTCTTATGAAATGTTGATCAAGGAACTCAATGCACAAGGGAGATTGATTTGTGCTTCCTATTTGCTTGGTGCAGCATTTAAGCAAGGTGTTGTTCCCAGCATGGAACCTCTACTATGTTAATGTTGTGAAGAAATATAGAATGCAAGCTGATACATCAGTGACAGAAATTTAGTTGCAAACATGTAATAATTACCAAATTGAAGTGGAACAGGAATTTTTGTGTGAAGAGAAACTCCTTCTATTGGGTTTAACATGGAGAAATCTTTCTGTTATAGTAGTTGAGTCCACCACCACTGTCCTTAAACTGTTCATATTGGAAGAAATTATTTGTTATAATGTTCCTTGAGGAATGTACAAATCATTGTTTACATGGATATTCAGAATTAGAATTATAGCTTTTGTACATATTTAACTGAATTGATTTCACATGGTATCCTCCAATCCGATAGCGTCGCGGATAAGGGATTGTCGCTAGTCAATGGGTTAGTGGGTTACTGCATGCGCAAGGCGGGATTCGAATATCAGACACTTGTTTAAACGAACTAGTGAGCTAATCATTAGACTCAATCCAACTTGGTTATAGTGATATGGACGTTCCTAATAGAATTAGGAGACAAAATTTACATGGAAATAGGAGAGTTTTCTGCTCAATCTTTTTTTCTGTATGAGATTGACTTCTGAAGGAGTAAAAACATATTTGAACACATTCATATTATTGTTATTTTACTTGTGTGTAGTACTGAATTGAGTTTACAAGTTTTTCATAACAGTTATGTTGAAAGCACAATAATACTGAACCATTATTCTAAGAAAATTACTAATGAACACAAATAGTAGTAGTTAAATTACATGATGAGAACAAAATTCTATGCAACATTAGCATGCTGAAGAACAATGCTGCATAAGAGCTTCATTTCGCATTTATTTTACAACTCAATGTTACAATGCATGTGCCAATCTACTAAGCTTAATATACATATGCTGAATGTCATAAATTTCTCTCTACTCATAGTCTTTGCACTCTTTAACTACAAAACTTGATGTGCAATATCAAGCACGACTCATGTATTGCCCAGTTCTTGTATCAACCATTATCTCTTCGCCTATGTTTACAAAGAGTGGAACATTGACGACCGCACCAGTGTCGAGAGTTGCTGGCTTTGAACCACCTGTTAAAGAGAGTCAGTAAGTTCTTCAAGGGAATCAAAGTAAGAAACCAGGCAATAGATACAATAATAAGATATCAAGTTCTCTCTTCTTTTCACAATAGAAGCTTTAAGCAAACCAATTACAATATTCGAATAAGCAGATCAAGACTAATAATGGATTCTTTGTAAGCCATAGTTAAAAAACATGGTATAGAAAAATATTTGTTTATTTCAGTGTAATGGTGAACTTTCTCGATTTCGTATGTGCTTGGAACTTGCTACATTTACAACAAGAATTTGGTTAAATGAAATATTATGGAGTAAAAATTGCACTTCAACCATTTTATGGTATTAAGAAAATGACATCACCTTGGGCTGTGTCGCCCTTAAGTCCTGGATCCACATCAACTACAGTGAGCTTGACTGTGATTGGGAGATCAACATCAATAACCTGCCAAGATATCAAGAGACAAATTGCTAATCAAGATTCAAGATCAAGAGAATCTTCTTCATTTCTAAGTGTCATACCAATCTATGCATATGCAAGGATCCTATTCATTATGCAAGCACACTTGAACCAACTATCTCCTTGAATTACAACGACGTGTGGCTATGTTTGGGATATTTTATATGACGGAATGAAGTGGTCATTAATGGAATAGAAAAGTGAGTGGAACGAAATTTCAACGTTGTTTGTAAGTTTAGACGAGTGGAGTAATTCAACTACTTGTCCATGAACATAGTTCTATAGTTCTGCATATCTATGGTCTACAATTATAATAAAATTAAATTTTAAAAAAAAGATAGAAATAATAAAAGCAGAGGTTACTTTTCCGTTCCAAAACAGCAAATTGCAGTCCATTCCCTCTTTCAGAAACTTTGTTTTGTCTGCAAGATCTGATTCGCTAAGACGACTCTCCTCAAATGTGTTCTGATATATTAAAATGAGCAGAATTACAAATTAAGGAGAAAGAGAATATAATCTTATTGCAAATTATGATAACTCTTCACAGTCAATGAGTGTGATCAGTGATTATAATTCGCAAAAAGAATAGTGATATCTAGAGATTTTGAAACTATATTGGTTCCAGATAATACCAAGTCCATAAAGACATATTGAGAACCATCTTTGTATGAGAATTGCTTTGTTTCCTTGACCACATTTGCTTCATCAATCTGTTGATATGAAAAACAACAGAGAAAGCAGAAAATGAAAAACTGATAAAACTAAAGCACCAAACAGAAATTGCAAAGTTAAACTCCATTTTGGTTCCTGAGATTGGCGAGTTACACCGAATTGGTCCCTGACTTTCCAATTGCATTAATTTGGTAAATTGCACTGAATTAGTCCCTGACGCCCTTTCTGTTAGAATCCCATAACGCCGTGAAAATGATGCTAGGGACAAACAGACCATATTAGTACAACAATAATTCTATGTGAACAAGTGGTTTTGGCAAACCAAGTAATTTATTTCTATGCTAAATAGAATATTATTTCGGTGTAAAATAGAACTTTATTTATGTGCACTTTTTTATACTATTTGACACCGAAATAATATTCTATTTAGCATAGAAATAAATCACTTGGTTGGCCAAAACCACTTGTTCAAATAGCATTATCCTTAGTACAAGTGGAAAGTTGAGGACTAATTCGGTGCAACCCAACAATCTCAGGACTAAAATAGGGTTTATCTCGAAATTGGAAGCAATAGACACGAGTCCTAAAAATGAAGTTTAGAATCGATTGATTACCGAGCTTCCGGCTCTAAAAGTCTTCTCAACAGTATTCCCTGTAACATAGTTCTTGAGCTTGGTCCTCACAAATGCTGCCCCTTTACCAGGTTTGACATGAAGAAACTCTAAAACCATGCAACATGAACATAGCATTTCAAATAAGCTAATGTCACACTATACTATGTCCCTAATAATAGTAATCCCTAGGTTTATCTAATTCGATCAAATTAGATAATAAAAATTGGAAAAGGAATTACCTAACACACGCCAAGGAGCACCATCAACTTCAAGGTTGGTACCAACTTTGATGTCGTTGCTAGTCAATGCGTAAATCCCTGAAACAAGAAGAAGTAATTAAGAATAAGAATAATGAAAGAGGAAGAATGAGAGGTGAATTGAAATGAGAGACTGACTGAGGAATCTGGTTGTGGAAGAAGAAGAAGGGGTTCGCATTGGAAGAAGAGAAGGGTTTGAAGGAAAGGGGGATGACCCATTAGTGAAGGTGGAGAGAACGGAGGAGAAAGGTGAGAACTTTAGCTTCAAGCTTGCAATTCCCGCCATGGTTGTGTTGCCCCCTTTCTTTGCAAACAGATAAGGAGAATGCCAAGCTTAGAGGCCTCGTGCGCTTCCTTCATAGTTCCACGTACAATTAAGGTTCCTCTAAGATTTACCAATGAAGGGGGAAAAAAAAGTCAAAAAGCAATGTTTTATATTTTACTGCATAGCTAAAATTCAACCGAAATTAAATTAGATATTAAAAAATTAACAATGTTATGCAAAATATCGGTAAATAACTTAAATTGAATGTTGTATTTTTTTAAGTTTTGGATATTCTATTTCTAAAAAAATACAAATTTGACTAATAATTGCTTTAGATTTCGGATATTTTATGATTTTCATTATGGGCGTTATATAAACAATAATTACAAATGTTATATTTTTTATTTGCTTATTTGTTGGTTAAAAAAATATTGGTTATTTTTACTTTTTCTTTTAAAAAAATATATCAATTTTAGAAAAAAAAATTGGATTTTTTATTTTATTTTAAAAAAACAGTTAACTATTAAAAAATTTAAATCAATTAATTAATTAGTCCTTGAAGTATTGGACTAGAAATGTTGTGGGAAAAAAGTGTTTAGATTTGTAAATTTTACTATTCTTGGCACAAAATGGTAAATAGTGTATTTTTTAAACTAGAAAATAAAGAGTAATAGTGTTTTTTCCCCTTAACAAATTAAGGGTTTAAACTTTAAACTTCAATGTGTTTTACAAAATAAAAAATGCAAATTGTCATACTTTTCTCTTTTTTATATGAAGAGTTCTGTAAAGACCAATACCATTCAAAAGTATTTACTATTAGTTGAAAAGAAATTAATTAAAACAGATAGTTTTTACATTTATAAACATGTAGCTAAATTGTAAATTTTGAACCTTAAATATTAAACCTTTTATATTTAGTGAGCTATGATATTTTAGAACTACCTTTTGTTTTTCAATTTCAAGGTATTCAGGATTTAAGAATATGCTGCCAATTCAGAAAAAATTATGTTGGAATATGGGGGCTGGAAAAAGGGTAAAATGCTAATAAAGACCATATAAACTTGAAACTTTGCACTATATCTACAAAATAGCATCCTCTCAACATCACTACTGAGGGATCCAGAAAGAAAAAGAAAAGGGAAAAAAGGGTGGAAGAACCACATCTTTTTTTTTTATCTCCTATAAATTTGTGTTGATCACACCAAAAAAAATAATAAATAAAAAATGGAACATTTATAGACAGACAGACATTCAAAACCCTTCAACACTAGCCCTCCTAGAGGCCGAGGACGACGACTTGCGGCTCTCCTGCCTATCGAGCTCCTCCAGGGAGAGGGTAGAGGAACATGCCCGCGGAGGAAGGAATGGGACTCCGGACCATCTTGGTGGTGAAACAGATGGTGGGGCCACTGCTGGTGGGGGAGACGGAGAGTAACTCAGCCTAGGCGCAGGGCTGATGATGCCATTAAGACTTGGGGATCGCGACATATGTTTTCCGGAGATTGTGGCTGGTTCTTGAAGCGGGAACCGGCAAGAGTACTTTAAATCCTGTATCATTTTGAGGTGCTTGACAACAGTCCTCATGGTTGGCCTTTCGGACGGCTCCTTCTGAAGGCATCTTTGTGCGATGTCAGCTACTGTTCTCGCCGCTTTGGAAGGAAAGCGACCTTTGAGTTGAGGATCCATAATCAACGAAAGTCGATAATCGTCAGCTAGGAAGGGACGGCTCCACTTGACCAAATTTCTCTCTTCCTTGGGGTGACGGCTATCTAGATTCTTTCTGCCGGTGAGGAGCTCTAGAAGGAAAATTCCGAAACTCCATACGTTGCTCTTTGGTGTAAGCATTCCTTTTTCCAGTGTCTCCATTGATAGGTTGCCAACCGCCTGTAAAATAACTAAATTTCATGAATACAATGTAAAGGAACAAAACTTAAGGGAATATTTCTTCCAGACCAACCGAATATTGAATAAACTAGAGATCAGAACAGCTTTTAAGTCGAAGAACATACCGATGAACTGCTCGATATCTCTTCCTCGGGAAGTTGTCCAACGCAACCATACCCTGAAAGCTTGGCACTGAAATCTTTGTCTATCTGTATGTTAGCAGTTGAAAATTCGTTATACATCGCCTGCAGACAAATAAATAGGCATATCAGCAACAATATCAATTTGCCATTTAACCAAACTGTAGTGCACTAAAATGATGTGGAAAGTAATCATCAAATCACAATTCATCCTAGAAATGAATCGGAAAGTAAAATTCCTAAAATGTTAGTATATTCAAATTACCTGAAAAGGCCCTTCTTCATGCAAGAAAGTAAGACCTTGTGCAGCACATATAGCAATTTTCATTCTTGTGTTCCAATCAAGAGACGGGCCATCAGATCTCCCGTACAACAGGCGGTCCAAGCTTCCATGATATAGCCTCTCATAAACCAACATTCTCTGTTCCGTACCTTCACGTGCATGAAACCCTAGCAATTTACAGAGGTTCGGATGCTGCAAAGATGCTATAGTATTGACCTCACTTATGAATTCCTTCAATCCCTGAAAGAAGAAACATGCATTAAGATAACTCCAGAAACTCGTTCTTTTGTGTAATGAGAGAACTAATCATAAAACTCACAATATAAACAAACTGAAAATCACTAAACTTTAAAGAAAATGAGCCTAACACATGATACAATTCATATATGGAAAAACATGAAAATAAAAGCCATTCTCAGATAATAATTAAGGCGCTTTTTCTTCATACTTAATCAGTCTTGATTATTATGATGATCAAACAAGAATCACTATGCATAGGTTCACCAACAAATGAAACAGAAATTATGCAATATAAATAAATAAATAGTTACCTGATTCGATGGGTGGAGACGCGTGACAGTGGCTTCAAACTTCTTTGAGCTTGAAGAAGTATCATCGCCAAAGGAAGCTTTATATATTTTGGACGAAAGACATTCCGACATGCATCGATCTGAGGAGAAATTGTGGCAAGCAGCAGCAATTTCATCATACTGAAAGTTTCGAAGCGACCCTGTGGGTGGAAGCGGCAAAGGTCCAGAAGAATTTGGAGGAACATTAGCTGTCACTGACTTAAAGCTGCCCATAGCCTTCAATGAACTGCCACCCTTAGGAGATGGAAGCGGTAAAGGCTGTGGACTAGACAAATGCTGCTCCTTCATTGATCCTCCTCGGTGTCTTGACTCTTCTTGTTCCTCATACTCAACCGAATCCAAAGCATCTTGTTCCGCTGCATCGAGAGTCGATGGAGCAGATAATGCTCTTGTTCTATTGTAAGTCATTTTACCAATTGGTTGAATGGGTTTAACTCTTGTCCTAAAACTAGGAGGCGCAGACTGGAGCGTTCGCGTTCGCGTATGAGGTTCCGGCAATGCTGTAGGCACATGCTCGCTGTGGCTCACACGTTTTACATATGCGATTTGATCATGCTTTTTCTTCTTGCCTTTCAATACAGTAAAACACCCCATCCTTTGTACAGGTACTAGGTTGTTCTATAGAACTACTTTGCTTATGTCTGCGAAAAACAAAATTAAAAAACACATGAATAAAACATAACTCAAACCTAATTTAATGTGGTACCACAACAACAAAACCTAGTTCAATTGGATAGAGTTTGGTGCATGGATTAATCAATGACAATAGTGTTCTATCATAAACACCATTGTTCCACAACCCACAACAAATGATGCTGGCATGCACTATGCAAGGCATGGTTTGGCACCTAATTTTGATTCTCTCAGGTAAGTAAGCACTTGGTAATTGTAAGTTAATCAGTATCTAATCCTTATTTATCTTGATCAAAGGCCAGAGAATTTCAGAACATAAATTATTAATTGAAAATAATAATAACTTTTCAATAATCAAATCCATCCATGAACATAATAATTGAGCAAGGAATATCCTAATAAACCCCAGAGCCAACTTCTTGTAAACCCCATTCCATAGAATAATAATAAAAAAAAAACATAAAATAAAATTTCAAGTATTTGGAGGTGAAAAAAAAAAGACTTTTTTTGGGAAAATGAACCTAAATACCAAAAAATTGCAGAAACTCAGTAGCTCCACAAGAACAACTCAGATCCAAAACATCAAAGTAAAACAAAATGATTTTAATTTTTACAAAAATGAAAAATAAATAAATAAATTTCTCACCAAAAAAGGCAAATGATGTTTAGGAAAAAAAAATGAACACGGAACTGGTTCCAAACAAGCCAAGAAGAAAACAACGCAAAAAATTTCACAAAACAAATCCATACATAGAAAACGGGGTTAAAAACTTAAAATCATACAAATCTAAAAGCTAATCAAGGAAATTGAACTCACCGATAAGCGAGATTGGAGCTCATGCAAGATGAAACTCGGAGTGAAGAAAGGGGGGGAAATGGGGGTAAAAATGGGAACTTTTTTGTGGTTTTGATTCTACGGAGAAGAAAACTCCTCCTTATCGAGTCAAAGAAAGCAGATTGGAAAAGCTGGCTGGGAAGTGTGAAGATTTTAGAGAGAGAAAGTGAGCGAAGAGAGAGAAGAAAACAGTGAAGGAAGAAGAGAGAGAAAGTGAGCAGAGGAATATTATTTAGAATTTATTAGAGAAAGATAAAAAAGAGAGAGTTTTTATTTTATTTTTAAAAATAGTATTTAGAAATATTATTTAATATACATGTATTATTATAGAAAACTGATCAGGTGTTGTGAGTACGTTGAATTAATTTTAATAATAAAATATTTTTTATTAAAATTAATAGAACATTTGAGACCCTATAATACTTAAACATCTTTTATTATTATATATTTTCGTATACTCCATTTTTAATATGAAAAAAATACACTGATATTTACATTTTTTATATTATAAATAAGATTAACATATAATTTATACTATAAAAAATCTTACAATTTTAATAACTTTTTGGTGACAATAATTTTAATAACTTGAACTTATAATTTTTTTTTCTCTTGTTCAAACACCCAAATAAATCTAATGCAATAAATATATAATATGATGCACGTAATGAAAGTTTAAATTTATTATTTGAATATTTTAATAAATTCTTGACTATGTTCTAAATATTTATTTAGAAAATTATTATTTTTATATGACTTAGAATAATGAGCTCCAATGAGCAGTGGTCAAACCTAACCCAGAGGGACCTCATTTATTTAATTTGAAGTGATTATTAAAGTAATATTATCATCATCATTACAATCAACACACACAAGCACAAGATGTGCTTTTCCCATATTTGCATTCTCAATTATGCCCTTCTTCTTGCGTTTTTTGTAGGTTCATTTGGATCTATTTTTTGGTCTTATCCACAACCAAATGACCATTATGCCACTCTATAAAAGAAAAGAATGGGTGAAATATTTTCACAATCAAATGAAATATCCATTGTGATATGGGCAAACTTTGGAAAACTGTTCATAACTAAAAAAAAAAATAATTACATATAATCTGTGGAGTAAGATATTAAGACTTACTCAAACTTTTTAAAATAAATTTATATTAATTTTGTCAGTAAAAACTACTAATTTTCTCTATTTATGTCATGATAAAAGATTATTAGATCTCTTGTTCGTTAATTATTTTGATGCTAATAATTTGATATCTATCAATTATGTGCATTTTAGATGATTTTTACGTGTAGCTAACCAAAATTTCATAATTAATTATGAGTTCAAAACAAATTATATTTTTGTGTATGTAGGTATGTAACTTTTGCAAGATTTGTATGTTAATCAACTATAATTCATTTTAACGGGGACATCTTGGTCATTTCAATCTTCGTGGGTCTAGTGTCCATTTTGGTAATTTCACTCAGCTCCACGACTTTCAACGAAGTTCATCTCGACTGAGGTGACAGCCCAGTCAAAGTTATGAAATATTTTATTATTTCGTTTTCAAATAATAATTGAAAAAAAAGGAAAAAAAAAAAAAAAGGGGGGCATGTGTTGGTCAAAGAGAGCCATCAAGATAGGTGTTTGACTCCGAATATCCGCCGCAGGATCACGCTAACGCACTCAGATCGACGGCGTAAACAATGACGGTGGGGCCCACCTGACATCAACGCTTTGTTCCTCTTCCACGCGCCAGGTACGCGTGGCGAGGAGATGCAGATTCAATTTGGAGGAGTGGGTCCCACTCGGGAAGTTCGAGTGCCCCAACTCAACAACTAGCCTTTTGTTGTTTCGTGCTATCAAGAAAAATGGACCAAACTTTGACCACCTTAAAAATATTACCAAAAAATAAATAAATCTGAGCAAAATCAGAATTAATGTGAACGTTTGAGTGAAAATTTAAAATGCAACTATGGACTTATGGTCAAAGGTTGATCATTTTTTGTAACTTACACATGATGAGTTTAATATGAATGAAAAGATTTAAATGTTTATATTTAATTAATATAAAATAAATGCATTAAAACCTTAAAAAATTTTATAGTTTAAATAAAAAAGTTTAATTAATAATCTTAATTTTTAAGAAGCATGATATTGATAATAAAATAAAAATTATCTTACGACACAAAATACATAATTACTAATTTTTAAGGTTTCAAATGTTTACTCTATATGCCATTACTAAATCTTGCCATTTTGGTATTATGATTATTTATTAAATTTGGTAGGTTAAAGATTAATTTATTATGGATAAAAATTTCATTTAAAGATTTATTATTAGGTAAGTGAATTATTATATTGGTAAATCAAAATTTGAACCTTCATTACTTATTTAATCATACTAATGAACTAATTACAGCAGTAATCCAACTTATTATGTCTGCAGCATTTATTTTGGATTGATACACCAATTTTTTTAATGTTTACTCCATTTTATTTTATTTTATTTTTCGTGTAATGCTCATGTTTTTTTTTTTTTGGTAGACGTGTAATGCTCATGTTACTACTATATCTTCTTTTGTTTTTGGTCAATGACTACTATATCTTAGTACTTCCTTGGGTTTGATATTTTTTACAAATTATTGACAAAGCCCAAAATTTAGTGGGCTACAGAAATAACATTTTCATCAACATAATTTGTAGAATATTCTTATGGTTTACTCCTTTTCAGTTACAAAACGTAATTCATGTTAAAACCAAGGGAGTTTTAAAGCATGATATCCCTTGGTACAAAAAATAAAAAATAAAAATGATATCCCTATTTTCATCGTACTTGTTTTTTGTTTTTGGTGTCTGAAACTATAAAAGAACTCCTAAGAGCAAATCCTTATTAAGGATAGGAACTAAACAATTCCAAGGTTCACTCTATTCAGCATAAGGAATTTTCTCTCTGGCAGCATGTTTCGTCATAAAATCAACAAGACCATTGGCACTTCTTTGAATAAGAGTAACTTCAGGAGACCAGTCTCTTAAGAGCAATTCATTGTACTTGTTTATGAATTAGGAAAAAATCCTTAAAACCTAGAAAATCTCCACGAATTATATATAGAAAAAAAATCTAATTAAAAACGGTTTAAGACATACATATAATATTAGAACCCATTTATTTCCATTACAAAAATTATCCCAATATTTACTTAATTTCTATCTTTTATTATCCATCCTAAAAAAAAAAAAAGCTAAAACTTAATTTGCCCTAGAACTTAAACTACTTTGTCAATGGTTTAAGTTGCTATCTACCATGTCATACGGAATCGCGTTACAATATTTTGGGGGTTTAAGTTACTATCTATCATGTTATATGAGGAATCGTATTACAATATTTGGGCGCTAGAGTCATAAAACGAGTCATTTATAGTGAATTATTGTGTTACCTAACAGTCCACATCAGCACGTCCTTAACGGAAATAGAATTGGGTCAATTTGAGTTACTATTCAAAATTTCAGAGTCTAAATTGAATAACTATAAATTTTAAATTATTTTAAGAGTCAAATTAAGTTTCAACTCCGAAAAAAAAGGTAATCATCGTATAATTTTCTTTCAATCCCTCAATAATGTTCTAATATCATAAAGGAAAGTTATTCGGTATACCTCAAAAAGTGAGGTATACCATATTTCATCACTTTTTAGCCGTTGATCTTGATTGATTTTAATTATAAAATTAATATATAATAAAGATCAACGGTTAAAAAGTAAAAGAATACGGTATACCTTACTTTTTGAAGTATACCGAAACACCTTTCTATCATAAAATAACATACTTAAAATAGGCAAAGTGTAATTTTCTTTATTCAATCCCTCACTAATGACCATTTGCATATTAAACTCGTTTCCTCACTTATTTTATCTTTTAAAAAAGAAAAACACACACTCACTCAGAGAATAACAACAAACTCCCCCTCATAAACATGAATCCATAGATTCCTATCTTAGTTCATGTTGAAAATAAGGGAAATGCAAACTACTATTGCCACCACCATCAAAGAAAAAAATGCTGAATTCATGAACTTTATTACCAGCCTCAATTTGTTGAACAAAAGAGAAGCAACCATCACGATTCCTCTTAAACCTTTTCGGCTGATGATACATTGAGCTAGAAACACAATAAACCCAACAACTCCTAATCCAACACGAATTGGGTCCTACACATTTAATTGGTTCAATAAAAAAGCATAATAAGATAGTAATATTCAAATAATTGTAATTCGAGTTAGCTACTAAAATCATCCCTAAATTTTTTCAAAAACTCATAAAAAATACTCTCAATTTTGTTAATTATAAAAATAAAACTAACAAAAATATATATTCATTACATGTTAAAGGTGATCAAAATATTCAAATTCATATAATTTTATTGGATTTTTAAATAATTAATGGATATACTCTTATCGAATTTTTGTTATAACTAGCAATGGTATGAATATTTTGGATTGCAATTCACAACTCCAACGGCTAATTAAGCTTAATTACTACGAATCAAGATCCTAAACCCTAAATCGAATCAGATAGTAAGATTCAGAGAGAATTGGCGAGTGATGTTTAACCTTTGGATATTGAAGACGGGATTCTTCTGAGTTTGCAGCAACATTAACTATTGTTGATCTGCTATTCGTCTTCATCTTCTTCTTGAACCGAGCTTGAAATTTGTGAATGATTTTCTTGATTTTGTTTCTAATAATAAATCTTCCCTCGTTTCTCCGCGAAGTGATAGCGTGTGGTTGTGGTTGCGGTTCTTGTGCTCTGATTCTGAGGGTGAATTTTCGAATTTTGAGGAGAAAGGAGAGGGTCCAAGTAGTAGGAGTAAAATTAGGGTTAGTGAGATTATTGGATGTGAACTTCAATTTGAAATTGAAACCTTTGGATTTGGCAGTGGCATCGATTCTCCATGACTCAAGATCTCTCTCTCTTTGTTGCATTCTAAATTAGAATTCAGAATAGGAGAGAGTGCTCAGATAAATAACCGTTGAAGTTGAAGCAAGCAACGGTTCTTTCAAATCTGACCAAGATTCTTTTTGTGGACTACATTTTATTGTACACCTTCGGTGGAGAACGTCACCGGTGGTCTTTTCTATAATTTAGCCGTTAAATTGCATTAGAAATAGATGAACGGCTAATAAAGATAAGGAATTTGCATGGTTCTAAAAACCGGAATGGATTGGCACTTGGCAGGTCTAGATTCGATTGGATTAATCGAAATCGAATTGCAAAAAATCAACTAAAAATTGGTAAATTGGTAGTTAAAGAGTAAATCGCTTCGGACTTTTTAGACAAGAAAAATCAATTTTTTCTTAAAATTAAGAATGTTATATTTTAAATAATTTTATCATATACTTAATTAAATTGGTCCGATTAATTATGATTCGATTCTAATCGGACTTATAAAGCATTGAAACAATCACTTTATTAATTTAGTTATCCATTAAATTCTCACAATCTTGAAAATTTATAAAATATCTTTTTTTTAGACACAAATGAAAATTTATAAAATAATAAAATAATATTTTAATCACTTTTGAATTTATAACTTTATTCTCTAAATTTAATCAACTAATTTTAATTTAAGTATGATTAGAACATTAATTTATTCTCTAAATTAATTCAACCAATTTTTCATTGATTTGTTACCATACATACAAATAATAAAAATTATAAATTATAAAATAATTAAAATATTATTTTTTAATATGATTAACAACTTTAATTTATTTTTCCTTTTATATATATAAATAAAACAGTAATTTTTTTTAAATACTATAACCAAACCTTAAACCCTATAAAAATACCAACAACTACTCCAACAATGTATACATGCATAAATTGCATTAAAAAAAATCTGAATCTCGTGAGTAGTAGCCATAAAAAGAAGATAGACTCTTCTTCCTCTTGAATACATAAGAAGTGTAAATGACACATATGCTTAGATAATTTCTTTTGCTAGTATATTTTTTCACTTTTCACCAAATACATCATCATTTCCCTAATTAATTTTCCTGAGTTGCCAAACCTCTAAAACCCAACCCAACCACAACCACAAAATCGAGCCGAACCGAACCAAACTGAGTAGAATTAAGTTAAACCAAACCAAATCAAACTCAAATTAAAGTATTAACTTGTCCGGTCTTGGACAACCACCACGTTTCTTCCGTCTTCTTTGCCTCCATCACCACCACCACCTGAAGAAGAAGAAGCACCATTATCAAGCTTAGGCTTCTTCTGAAGCAAGGAGTGCCGGCAATTGGGGCAGGAAGAATGCGAAACGAGCCACGTGTCAATACACCTCACGTCAAACCCATGCTTGCATTCAGGAAGCATTCTAACCTTATCCCCTTTCTCGAACTCACCCAAACATATCGGGCACTCCGTCCCCGGAATATTCTCTCCGGAACCGTACACCGCCACCGGAATCCTCCTCAGGTGACTCTTCTTCAACCCCGTCGTCGCTAGCCTCGCCGCCTCTTGCTCCTCCGTCATCCTCCGCCCGCACCTGAGCGCACACCGTGCTATGGAGTTCAGACCCAAGGCCCCCACCAGTGCACACAATAACGCCGCCAGGATTATCACTATGTTTGCGTCGAAGTTCGTTTCATAGAGGATCGAAGAAGAAGATGGTGATGATGAAGAAGGAGATGGTCGAATGGTTGTTAAGTCTGTTTCAAGAGCACGCCGATGCAATTGCATGTTGTGTTTGGTGAGAATTTGTGTTCTTCAAGGAAGAGATTTCAATGGAGTCTTGTTAAGGTTTTTTTTTTTTTGGTTCAGTTCTTTGGATTACTACTACTATGATGAAGTGGTGTGTGAAATGAAGAGATTCTGATTGGAAAAAGACAATGAACAATAGGAGTTAGGAGGAGAAGCATCTCTTTCTTCTCTCTTTTTTGTTTTTCTCTTTTTCTTTTTCTGAGGGCTGAGAATTTAGAATTAGAATAGGATAAGAAAAATGAAAGGTGAAAATATTTTTGAAAAAAGAAAAAAGAAAAATAGGGTTGTTGTTATCCTAATTGGGGACCGCTGTTGTGCTGCTACAATTTAGGTTTGATTCTCCCAATTTTTCTCGGAAATATGTTCCTTTCTTGTTAATGAAAGAAACTAATTATTAACATGAACAAAGTTGGTTACCACAAGAGGAAGAAGAGTCTATCTTCTTTTTATGGCTACTACTCATGAAATTCAGATTTCAAAGGGTGTGTATGATGATGATGTTTTTGGTGCATATATATAAAATGATTTTGAAATGCAATTTATGCATGTATACATTGTTGGAGTAGTTGTTGTTTAGTTGGTGGTGTTTTTATTTATGGGGTTTGAGGTTTGGTTTTAGTCTCAAAAAAGATGACAAGATACAAAATAAATTATGATTTGTTTATGGGTTAAGGGCAGCAAATTAGTGGATTAAGTGGCAAGCAGTGGTGATGGAGTGTAAAATAAAGGGGAAAAAAATTAAAAAAGACAAAACCTTAAAAATATCTTCAATCTATTTATGTACCTAGTCACCCAAAAAAAAATCTATTTATGTACCTGTTCCATATACTTCACTGATATTTTTCTAGCACCTTCTGATGATGTCGATTTTTGAGGTGACCGTTGTAGTGTTGTCTCTATTGTTATTCAAAAATCAAATTAAAACAAAAAGGACAAGGAACAAAATTAGCTTTATCTTCCCATTATTTTAAGATGAATTTTAAGATGAAGAGGTCTTTATATAAAATAAAGATTATCACATACTTAATTAATTTTATTTTAAATAAATAATTTTAAAAAAATCTTTTATGTAATAATCAAATCAAGATAATTTTTATTTTTTTCATCACTCTTTTTTTTTATCGTAATAGGCACCTTATTTTAAACGTTTTGTTAATTAGGTGTTATATGATAAATCTTGTTTTAATTAAACAACCATGAAAAAGTTGAAAATGATGTGTACGGTAGATAGTAGATACACTCATATATTTCTATATAGTTAATTAATAAATTATTATTTGAATTTCAAAGAAAATAAAAATTATAAATTAATAGATTTAAATAATGTAGGTCACAAATTATTATTTAACCTCCTAAAATAAAGAAAACTATATTAAAATTTTAATGATTCACCTAACTCAAACTTAAAATTTTAATAATTTATCCATAAATAATATGCATTTCGTCCACTTTGATATAATTATATGATACTATATACCAAAACACCACATTCACTTAGCACTAGAAGGGGATGCCGGCGGTTCATGCGGCAGTTTTTATGCATTTTGCGGCAATTGTTGTAACCGCCTCTAATAAAAAATGAAATCAGAAGGGGTTTGGCGACGGATTTAAACCTTCGTGGACCAGTTTGTCAACCATCTGTAAACGGTAAAATAACCACGGCTAAGCACAGGTCATGTTGTAGTGTATGTACATGAACAATTCTCCAAAATCTAATTTTGCTAAATTTATTCAAATGAAAAAAAAATTGCTTAATTGATGTCATGCAAATAATGATATGATAATAATCTCAATGAGGAGCAGGTGAGGGAAATTTCTATGTAACTAACCTAGTATGTGCTAACTATGTTCCATGTCTACTCATCTAGTATTTTATGTCCCCTCACTCCCTTGTTTTGCATAGCAAGGTGGACCCCCAAAATCAAGCTATATATATATGAAATGAAAGTCATGTTCTACTAAAGCCAATTTCAAACCACTCCAAGATATATATAATGTCTTTGTATAGTAGCAATAATGCATGCATTTGGACATCCTATTTCTTTTTTAGGAGATTTCTTTAAGTGTTATTTTTAAAATAAAAAAAATATGTATATATATTAAAAATAATCACAATTATATATTTAAAATTTTTTTCATAATTCTTAAATCACTGCTAAATATTTCCAGTAGACAAAACCTTCTTTTCAATGGTAATTTTTGGGTTCAATCATTTGCAACTTTTTACACGTATAGCTCCTTTAATTGATCATATATTTTAGTGCTGTTAGATACAACTAAAGCAACTATACTAAAAGTTTTGAGCTTTGTGTATGTGACTTATAATTAATGCATTAAGTAGATGGATAGGAAAACTTAACAATATTGACGGTTACTTATTAGTGTAAAAAAAGTAATTATATTAGAATAGTATTTACCAATAATTACTTTAAATTGTGTTCAATTTTTTTGTAGTCACTAATTGTAAAAAACAAAAAAGTTTTTAGTATATCTTAACCGTCAAAAATTATAAAAAAGTTTTTAAAAATACAATAATTCTAGCTGACCAAATGGTTTTAATAAACCAAGTGGTTAGCCAAGTAAATAATCTCATGCGCCTCACTCTCCTTATTATAATTAATATATCATTTTTGGACGCGTCTAATTTCAGTTTCTGTTATTTTTCGTTTTTCTTCTTCGTCCTTCTCTTCTCTCTCTTTTCTTCCTTGCTCTAATTTTCATGATTTACAATCTGTGATTCGTGATTTCTTTTTCTGTGATTTCTGCAATCTCGTTCTGCTCTGTTTTTCAATTGTGACGCTATTTGTGCCATATAGCTCTTGTAATTGCATTTTCTTTTTCTGCAATGCTATTGGATCTGGTTTTGGTTTTAGTTTGATTCTTCTATTCTTAGATTTTACTTTTTTCAACGTTTCTTCTTCGATTTATCTTGTTTAGGTTTTTGATCTCTGTTTTTTGCATTTCAGATTCTGCTACAATGGAAGGTTCGAGTTCAAATCCATCAGTGGATTCGTTTTCGGATAATTCTTATGATTTAAGCAACACAGAACATGTTTAATTCCATTTTCGAACT
>JASCZI010000203.1:32657-53441 GCA_036250425.1 Stylosanthes scabra
CATGGAAGAAGAAAGGAAAGAAAAAAAGAAGAAGTAGAAGAAGATGCAGATGCAGACTTGGAAGAAGGAATGAAGGAATAAGAGGAAGAAGATGGAGTACATTTGAGTACATTTGAGTGGTACGTAACTTCCAATAATTTGTTTCTGCACATTATTGGTTTCTGTTTCTGCACAATGTTGCTTTATGTTTCTGCACATTATTGCTTTATGTTTTTGCGCAATATTGCTTTCCATTTTCTACGCATTATGGCTTTCAGTTTCTGCACAATGGTGCTTTCTATTTCTGCGCATTATTGGTTTTTGCACAATGGTGCTTTATATTTCTGCGCATTATTGGTTTCTGTTTCTGCGCAATGCTTCTTTATATTTCTGCGCAATGCTGCTTTATATTTCTGCACAATTTTGATTTCTATTTATGTACAGCAACAACAAAAACAGCAACAGCAGCAGCAGCAACAACAACAACAACAACAACAACATAAACTAGAGAAGAAGAAGAAGAAGAAGAAGAAGAAGAAGATGAAGGTGTTTGGCAGCGTGAAGAAACAAGCAGTTTCTAAACGCGTGTAAACGCGTGTTTCTTAATGAGAGAGTAAGAGTGGTGGTTATTTTTGTAAATCACTTGGTTAACTACTTGGTTTAGTAAATCACTTGTTCATATAGCAAAACCGTTAAAAATATATTATTTGGTAATCATTTAATTATAAAAAATCTTTGTTTAATTTCCAATACTTACATTGACCTTTAGAATTTAAGAGAAAGTGACCATTTTGTAGTATATATATATATTATATATATATATATATATATATATATATATATATATGAAAAAATCTTGGGAGTCAACGTTAGGAAACCCATAGAGAGTTAATATTAATTTTTTTTCTTTTGTCTTTCCTCTTTTACCACATATTATTCTCCTAATTACATTTATGGGTTCCCTATGAGTTCCCTAACGTTGACTCCTTAGCATTACTCTATATATATATATATATATATAACTTAATTCTTAATCTCCGTTACCATCTTGATGATATAAAAATTAAAAGAAGCAACAAAACTATCATACTATATGAAATGAGTCGAGTGCTCCATGTTAGTGATGCTCCACACCTTATGACTGTATATTAAATAATTTTAAAATATATATATTATAGAATCAATGGTGATAGATGGACATTGAAAATACTTCTCATACTATATATGAATATAAAATTCTATCTAATCCTTCGTTTTATTAGTATCTTTGGTATATTAATTATTTATCATGATCTGTTTCAAATATTCTATCTTTAACCACAACCCTATTAATTAGTATTTTCTTATATATAAGTACGATATTACGCTTTATTATTATTTTAGCAATAACAAGCATGCACTTAGCAAGATAAACCTCATCATATATCATATTCATATATAATTAATATAAGAGCATTTTTGTTATAACATCATCTCTGCTCAACCAAGCTCTTTTTTCTTCCCCTAATAAACCTTCAAATTAAAATAGAAAACACAAACATGACACATAAAAACAAAAAAAAGGAAAAGATACAACAGTAGATGCATGGATGCATCCACTTAATTATTTTCTTATACATTACGGATATATCTCTCTTCTTCATCATCAGTAGCTTCTTCTATGCAAATCAACCTCTCACTGCACTCTGTGAATCAACCCAAATATAATATATAAGAATAAATTATGAAACTCCTATAATAAGTCTTAATTCAACTTTAATTTAATTAACCACTACTGTGTTTATTGGTATATTTCATTCTATTCCTTTTGAGTATCTCTTCTTATTGTGGATTACTAGCTAGTACTCTAGTAGGGAACAAGATTACTTAAATGGATTTTTTTATTATTATTTTTTTAAGGGAAAAAAAAGGCAAAGCTAACACAATCAAATTTTAATTAACTTGGATTTTAGATTTGCAATTGAACGACAACCACATATGTTATGTTAGCGTAGCGGGAGAAGCCAACGATCCATACTAGCTAGCAGGTAAATAAATAAATAAATAAATAATTCAATCAAATATATCAAAAAATTTAACGATTCAGATATATTACCTATTGCAATCAACATTAGGGTCGATTTTATAAGAAAGGTTGACGTTGCATTTGCTGGGGAGTCCGGCGGCAAGGTTGATAGTATTTCTATTGAAACTGACCCCTTGGACGGCGTTCTTGAGACAAGTACAAACTGTTTGGTGATCTTGTCTCGTCGAGGCAGCGCCCATAAGAGTCCTGATGCCGTTGCAGCACTGTGCAGGCACAGTGCCGCCATATTCCACGTAGGAAAGGCACGGCATCAGGTCTTGCACCACTTGCATGCAAGTCAGTGCTTCCGCCTTAGGGGCGGAAGAAGCAAGCAGTGTTGCGCACACAAGTAGTGCAATGCAAAGAACAACAGAGTTATTACTATTGTTGGCCATAATAATGTATTATTTTTAGTAGTAGTAGTGATGGTTTGATGTCACAATTGAAATTTTGGTGTTGTATTTATAGAGGGAGAAGGGTATAGCCGTATAGGTATGGGTATGCCTATGCGTATGGGGATCATATTACATTACAATATCATGTATATTTTGAGACCATGCTTGTATTGTAAGTATGCATGTTCTCTCATTTGGTTGTTGGGATGAAATGCAGTGTCATAATAATGGACTGGGTGGTTGTGAAAATTTAATGCAACAGTGTAGTCTAGGGAAGATGAATCCAGGAACCGATCAGAGTAATGTAACATGCTAGAAAAAAGAACAGTGTTTATCAAGACGATATTTATATGGTGGATGTTCATATATAGTCGACTTTTATACTAATTTAAATGTTTAACTAAAATGTAATTTAACAATGTTAAAGTAATAATTTAACGTGAAATTAATTATATAATTTTCGCTTATTTATATTTTCACTTATTTTATATTCAGTGCTCATCAGTGAACAGAGAAGCTAGAAATTTTTTGCTTCTGCTTGGTTGTTGTAGATGTCAATCCAAACACACAATTATTATTCCATAGTAAAGTATTGATTACAGATACTGAGATAGTAAGTAGGTATGTGTTTTTGTATAGAATTGAGTGAAGAGGTAAATGAGTAGCGACAAAAGATGTACTTGATTCATGTGACACCAGGAGAAATGGAAATTGAAACCCTCCATCCACTAATTAAAAGAGATGGGAACTATTCACAGGTTTTTTTATTCCATTTTTTGTTCATGGACTGGGTTGATAACCCGACCCGACATGTGACTTTTTTATTCTTTTTTTGATATGTTTATTTTTGGACGGTCCGGTTATCATCTTTCTTACTAACGTATATAATGAGAAAGAAAATAAAAAACTCATAGGCCCACCACCCTATTAACATGTGTCTCATGTCCAAAAAAAATTTTGTCTCAAAAAACTGGATTTTTATTAATAATTAATGATGCATTTGGTTTGTGCTTTTATTTTTATTGTTTTTGTGTTTAGTATTTTGAAAAATAAATAATAACAAAAAATATTTTTTTTCTATTTTCACTTATTTATTTTATATATATACACTTAAATAAGTAAAAGATCAAATATATACATATTTAGAAAAAGTAAAAGAATGAATTTAAAATTTTATTTATAGTTTTATATAGTTTTTATATGAAAAAGATTAGGGAGTCAATACGTTATGACTAATAGGGAACTAACACATACTATATATGAGTTACGGATGATAACTCATATAAAATTTGAATGATAACTTAATTATTGGCTCCCAATGACTCCCTAACGTTGGTTCCGTAGCACTATTCTTTTAAGATATATTTTTCTATAGTATTTTTTAATCCGACAAATTAAAGACTAATCTCTCATGAATCTGAATTTTATTTAAAGATTTATTGCAGGTCAATAACAAATTATATGTATAAGATGAAATTTAAACATCAATACGCGTTTAAATAGATAAATGGGTTAACCACTTGACTAACATAAGTTTGATTTTTTTTTTTTTGTTTCTTACGGTACCCCTCATTTCTACAGGTCAATGACTAATCCGTCGTATATCAAAACTCTATTTAAAAATTTGACACTGACTAATAGATTAGTGCATGTACATGACACGAACTCCCGATACTTAGTTATAATTTGTGAAATATAGATACCGAAGCTTAAGAAATTCAATAATAATGTCACAAGGGACAATACATTCATCAATATTTTATTATAAAATTGATGAAAATACAAACAACAATCATAGTAAAAATTAAAGTTCTCCCAAGCGAGGAGAACAAGACATACGACGTAAAACAACAACCAACAGGGTGGTAATTATTTAATATTAAACCATGGATCTTCTTTATTCTAAATGTATTTATTATTAAGCGTAGTAGTTCTTCCATGCACAACTATTCCTCAATGCACCCTGCAACAAGAAAACAACATAAAATTCATGTTAATTTTTCACAGAATTTAATCATCAATAGAGTATGTATATAATCCAATGAAAGTGGATATCAAATTACTCACATCAATTTTTCATATAATTTAATCAAGTGTGATTGGAAAAAAATAAATAAATAGTGAAAAATCAGATTCATGCATGTGATCATAAGCTAAAGCTACGTGAGTTTTTCACGTGAAGTGATCTATTCGATTTGCATGACACTACAAGGGCACCGGAATTAGTGACAGTTTTCTTAGGAATTCGTGACGGTTCTCTTAGGAATTAGTGGCGCCTTATTAATATATATTTATTATCAAATTTTTTGGAGGGAAATTTGACATAGTATAGGTGTACACATAAACACATTGAAATATATAAATCTTTTCCACTTGAGGAAGTGATTAATTAGGATATGTTTATGTATTTTATATGTACACCAATATTAATTGTAAAACTTATATAATTGAATTGTTTAGATTTCGACGATGTTTATTAAGAAAAAAAGCATTTCAGAATAAGATAAATAAAAAATGAATTTAACTTAAATATATCTACAATTAAAGATATTGGGATCTAATCAAATTCGTGTGTTTTGATAATTTTTAAAATAGTAAATTAAATGATTAATTATTCTTATGCATATAGCAATATAAGATTGATTATTTGTATGTAAAATTCATTTATACTTACTGTGTATGAAAATTAAATTTATAAAACAAAAGAAATATTAAAAAATCACAAGAAAAACAAGTATTTGGTGCTTATTTTTTGAAGAATTGATATCATAATACAAGAGCAACTATAATAATTTTTTATTAAAAGAAAAGAGGTTTTAGTAATATACGTGTTGCAATCGATGCTAGGAGTGACTTTGTAGGGCAAGTTGATCCCACACTTGTGAGGGAGGTCAGCAAGTGTCGGGAGACTGATTCCAGGGATACTGAGAACGGTGTTTTTCAGGCACTGGCAAGCAGCGCGGCGCTCCGGTGTGGCCTTAGCTTGGTTATTGAGTGAATTGAGGCCACTGCAGCATTGTGGTGGAGGCTGAGGACGGGGGTTCCTCAAGTACCCAATGCATGGTGAAGCAACGGTTACGATTTGGCCACATGTAAGGGCACCATTAGCCATGGAGGTGCTCAACACCATGCACATCATAGCCAAGCATGCTACCTTCAAGAGCATTGTTGAGTTAGCCATGGTTTTTGTATCAACAAGTTTTTGGTTTAGATAAGTGGAAAATAATGTATGTGTGTATTGTTGTGGTGCATGTAAGGACTATATATATAGAGAAGATATGGTAGTTAGGACTTAGGATATATTTAGTGTTAGGCAAATGAAATTAAAGTGAAGTGAAAAAGTTAGGTAGTGATTGGGAATTCGTTTGTGCTAAGCAATGTATATATGTAGAATATCTTTATTTTCTTCTAAGAGTATATACATGCTCACATTTAACCCAATTCAATTTATCTAAAAATGGATCAAAATAATGTCTTTTATATATATATATATATATAGAAGAGTTTAATTTTGATGCATTAATAGTATAAAAAATTTTACACGGTTATTCAATAAAATTCATGCGTTTAGCCAGATAATTTTTAAAGTAATGTGTTTGGAATTATTTTTGTTGATATGACAATACACGATTGGGTGTCTGTTTCGGTTATTGGGCCTTATAGGCCCAAATTCATTACGGACATATCTCATTCAACCCTTTCATAACGGTTCAATTCCTTCCGGATCTAGAAATGGCCCGTGATCTTATCTATCAAATTTATATAAAATAAGATCATATCTGAATCAATTTTGTACATATTTATTTCCTAAATAATAGGAATTACAATGGGTATATAAAGGGAATATCAGTTCTCCCTCAGGTATGCACTTTCTAACCCTACCTCCCCATAACGACCTAGAGCTCTCTAATTAATACTAATTCAGAAACTCTAGGCCTATTCTTACACACATCAACTTTCCTCCTCTCATCAGTTCTCCTGACTATGCCTAGGAGCCTAATTTTTGAAAGTACATTTTCCATCGTCTTGGTACAGGATTTTCGTTATGAGGACATAAAGATCGACACTCCATTCAAATCCTTCAGGATATTAGTTAAATGACCCAACTCCTTAATAGTGTTTATATAAAATTTCTTTACATCGTACCGGTGCACGAAAAATTAATCAATCTATCTATGGCCGGGTTGTGCAGGATCGGAGGTACAAGATTGAATAAAATGTAGTGGCGAGTTATGTCCTAGGAAAGAATCAAAATATTGTAATGTTATAGTAGCAGTTTTGAAACCGACAGCACAATGAATATGGCAAGTGATTAGTTAGGTATGACAGAAGAAGAAGGAGTTGTGATCCGAATTGAAGGTTTTGTTTATCATAATATCTGTTCCTATAAAGTAAAAATTCATAGCCATGTGTTTTGGCAAGTACTAGTAAGGTTTCTGTGTCCCCCAAAATGGTTTTGGTCCCCCTATAACCGCCACTTTCCGAGAGTACTTAATGAGATTGAGCTTTTGATTGAGGCTTTTTTTTTTTTTCCAGACATTAATTAGAGTGTGATTTTGTTATGTTAATAAGTCATTCACCTAGTTAATTACATGAGTGTTTTTATGACAAAGATTATTATCACCTACAATATTCTTTTTAGAGGGGATGTTATGTTTTAAGGGTAAGAGTATTATAATATGAATAATGATAGGTAGCTATAAATGAAATTACTGTATTTAGATTAATATTTATAATTTTATATAAATAACATTTATAATTATATATTATATTTACTGATTACACTAAATTAAATTCATTGGTTATAGAGAATTTCTTATACATTTATATCATTTAGGGTGTGTTGGGTAAAATTTTTCGATTAAGTGCTCTTACTCTTAGCAAGCAAGAGACATCTTTTTGCGTTTAGTAACCCAAAAAGTCAAGGAGTTTTTGTTCTCGGCTTTTGGGAGCCCGCATGAATAGCTTTTCAAAGCTGGTTCTGGCTCCTCAAAAGCAAAATGACAGATTAATATTCTATTTTAATGAAAATCCAATTTTATACTTAATTAATTATATTTAATTTTATATTAATGCATCACATACTAACAAAAATATCATTGTAGTAATTTATTACTTTGAGAGCAACTATCAAATAGATTTATCAAGCGCAATATGTGTGGCTTTTGCTTATGGGAGCAATTTTAAGTTATTTTACCAAATGGTCATCTTATGACTCTCCGTCAGCCACTTTTTGAGAGCACAAAGAGCTCAGCTACTTTTTTAGAGCTACAGTATTACCAAGTTGAGCCTTAATATTATATATTTAATTTAATAAAAATTTATAAATAAAAATAAAAGTTATAGTTAACGGTAATTAAGAGACTATGACCACTAAATTTTTTATATAATACTTTTATCAATTAAATTTGATTTTAAGTAAAGAATATCAACAAAAACAAACACTTTAATTTATGTGTGTTTCTCCCAAACGCAACCATGTACTTTTTAGGGTTAATGCTCCATGGTGTCAATTTCTTAAGTAATTATTATTGATAAAGTAAAGTAATTACAGTGAAGTACATTGATTTTACTAGATAGAACAAGTTAGTTGGGTGAGCCCGACATAGATTAAAGTATGAGAATTCTTGTGGCTTATAACAATCCACTTGTATGTCTTAGTCAGCATTTCATATATATTTTTATATATCCTTAAATTTTTGGTAATCTCACGTTTATCACGATCTTCTTTTCTGGCTGCTGCCTAGTGGTAATAGAAGTGATTAAACAAAAGAAAGTTACACTAATTTGGTCTTTATGATATTGGAATTTTCTAATTTAATATTAAGAAGTTGTTATATTCTTTTGAGATAATTCTCAATTTAGTATTTGAATTTTTCTTTTCACAAAGATAATTTCCAAAATTTATTTTAACTCAATTACTCCTCCAAATTTAGAAATACACCTTAGTTTTTATAAATGTAGTTTACTTTAGTCTCTAAATCTATTTTCATATTTTAGGTTAGGTTTGTTTATCAGGACAGGATAGAACAAGACATTGGGACAGAGACAGTAAGATATGGATAGTAAAATTTAATGTCTTTATAGTGTGTTTGGCAATAATGGACAGGACACATATGAACAAAACTAAAATTAAATATTAATGACATTTTTATCATTTTAAAAAGATAATGATGGAATAATAAAGAAGTTTTGTAGATAAAAAGAGAAAAAAATTATTAAAAATCACGTGTTCATCCTCTTAAATTCTGTGTCCATCAATGTCCTTCGTTCAGAAGTGGACACAGAGACAGTAAAAATTGGGCCAGAGACAGTATGTCTAGTGTCGATGTCTCTGTCGCCAAGCAAGTTTATGCACATCAATATCTATGTCTCAGTGTCCTGTCTACTGAAAACAAACGCAGCCTTATATATTAATATTAGATAGATGGTTGTGACAATGAATATCTAAAAACAACGTTTTATTATTGACATTCAAATTGTGTTGAAAGGATATTATTGACATTCAAATTGTGTTGAAAGAATACTGTTTTAAAAGTATTTAATGAAAAATTTTCGTTTGACTTCTAATCCTAAACACTCCTTGGAATAATATTGTTTCAACCCAATTCAAAAGATATTTATAAAACAATATCATTCCGGATAATCACCATGTTGGCCGTTTATTTATATTATCATAACATTAACGTATGAGTGATGAATTTGTCTTGAAAACTAAAATGAGATACATTTTAAAATTTAAAGGACTAAATAAATTTAAAATAAACTTTAATGGTCATTTTAGGAGAAGATTGAAATTTCATGGACCAAATTAAGAATTATCTCTACATTTTTTATCATGATGTTGATAAATTAATTAATAAAAATTTAACATAACGTTTAATAAATCTTTAGCGATAACTTTTAAAACAAAATAAATTAGTTTATATAAGTATATCTTATGCTCATTAACATTACATAAAATAAATTTAATATATATACATATATATTAAAAAAAAAGCTATTTTATGATTTCTTTTAATTTTTTTTTAAGGCCAGATGGTATTTTTTACTTTTTTTTTTGGAAAAACATAAAAAGAAAAAGGGACCACTCCATCATAGATTCATAGCTTTATTAAAAGCTGCAGAACTTACCAAAGGCTTGCATTTTTAATGTGTGATTTCCACGTGGTATTACTTTTTTTCCCCCCCTTTTTTTTTCTTTCGCAGTATTACCTCCTATATTTATCCATAAAACCCATAATTTATTTCGTATGCAGAAAAAAAAAAATAGAGAACAGTTAAAGAATGAATTAACAATTTCTTTTCTCCAAAGAATATTTTTTTCTTGTAATATACTCTCTTTTTTTTAAGCTTAGTAATACTATAAAATTAAAGCTACAATAATCTTGGTAGGCAAACGCATGCATACAGCAAATTAGCATGCTTTACTTGTAAATAAAGTTGAAGACATAATTGTAGAATATTCGCATATATTGATGAAATAATATTTGAACAAATTAAAATACATCTTGATATGTTACCTCTTCTGACGTAAACCATAAGATTATTTAAATCTAATAATGGTCAACAATATATTATCTTAAATACTACTCTGGAATAAAAGAGTATTACATTTGAACAAACTTTCTTTTTCCCATTAACAAATTCATGTTTGAAAAATAACAAGTTTCATATCATTTTCAAAGTCACGTCTTCATCTAATATCCACAAATATCAGTAGAAAAATACAAGTTATACATGCACCATGCAATGAAAAACACATTAGTGTTTTGTATGCGTTTACTTTGCATTTTCAATTTCTGTTTTCATTTTTAGTGTTTTCTATTTTTTATAAAGAAAAAAAAAATAGCAAAAAACATGATTTTATTGTTTTCACTGTTTTTTCTTTTTCTTCACAAAATCTGAAAAGCAAAAAACGCTGAAAATGAAAACATAAAATGAAAACGCAAACGAAAGGCACCATTTTTTACAATGAATCATTACACAATAATCAATCATATTTATCAAAACAAAGTGTTTTTTTTTCCTTTAAAATATATATATATATATATCCTATAAAAAGATCAAGTGGAAAATGTGAATAAACAATCCTATTTCTTTCTTCTTACTCTTTCCAAAAAACAAAAAAAAAAAGTTCTATGAACAACATTCTATTCTATTTTGTGGAGCATGTTACATTCTTTCTAGTTTGTCACCTTAGATGGTTACTCATAAAAATGCACTAAAATTATATACCATAGCATGGCAACTCTTTTTCAATTTTCATCTACACCAAAAGGGAAATTATAAGGGGGAAAAAGGTTACCACTCAATGTTAGTTTTTGGTCCTCTTTGAAGAAAACAAATGGCGAATAAAACCGAACTTTCCTCTATTCCGGGCGGAATACTGAGTAATGGTACCATTACTTGTTGTCGCTGCCTCAGGCTCAGTTTCATCGGGCTCTTGCAAGGGAGGAGACGGCGGCGAAAGCGTGAAGAGGAATGCATTGAGCATGCGAATGATCTGACTAAAACTTGGCCTCAAGTTAGGATCTTCGACCCAGCAAGATTGTATGATAAAGGCAAGATCCGGGGATATATCTTCAGGCATGCTAGGCCTCTCTTGCTGCAACCTCAAACACGAACCATATCAAGATTAGCCGAAACGCAATATATAGACATTGAGACAGAAACAAGACAGAAAAATGGCATAACAACTACATTGTGTCTTGGTATTTCTATCCCAAAACAAGGATCAAAGAGATATATTTCCGAGTGTACAAATTAATACGTTTCGCCTAAGCATTTAATTTCGATATGTCATGTGTAAGGGTTTTACAGAGTCAATCCAATCATATATATTGCCACGCTATTCAAAATATGCGACTCCTGTAATAAGGTAAAGGGAAATAATGAATTGCAACTCCATATCTCAAATTTAATACCTTAAATGCAGCAGCATAAGCAGCCTGTAAATTCGACATCCCTTCGAAAGGCATGCGGTTTGTTAGCAGCTCCCACAAAACAATACCGAAGCTATACACATCTACCTTATTGTTGTAGTGCTTTTTCTCTCCCTGACGCAATGTCACAGTACTATACAACTGTGAAAATAAAAGGATTAAGAACTATCGCATGCCTCGACAAATTCAAAGTTTAAATTAACCGTGACTCGATAAACAAAAATGCGAAACACCAAAAGAAGTTCCAGCCTTATAGGAACACCCTGGTGTAGAACTTTTTATAGTCATTGGTTAAACAATAATATCATGTTCCAAGGTTACAACATACCTCTGGTGCCATCCATCGGTAAGTTCCGGTTTCTGCCGTCATCATTTCAGTCACAGATTCTTCTCTAGCGAGACCAAAATCTGCAAGTTTAACAGACTTCTGATTTGCCGTAAGCAACAGATTGTCTGCATTGTCAAAGTTTCAAAAACAAAGTTGAAGAGAGCCACACAACAACCACTATGATTAAAATTTAACCGTGATTAAATAGTAAAACTTCTCCGTTTTGTAACATTTAGTACTAACAAGTTAATTCCTTCATTATATGAATACATTGACAGGATACTAAGGCCATGGCATCCATGAGAGACATCTACATTTCAATCAATCAATCAAATGAAGCAAAATAGTACCAGGTTTTAGATCTCTATGTATGATCCCGTTGGCATGTAACCAATCCATGGCCCGAGCAATATCAAGGGCAAAGTTTATAGCCACATTAAGGTCTAGTAACTTCGGACGGATACTTGTTAAATATTTCCGCAGTGACATCCCAGGCAATAACTCTGTAACAATCACCATCAGAGGATCCTTACAAGCTCCGATAAACTGCGAAAGAAAAAGAAAAAAAGAATACCAATGACAGCATTATCTTCTACAGAGAGGAAATCATGAATCATAATGGTAACGAGCGAAAGAATATAACATCACTTCTCATTATCAGTTTATCACATAAGCCTGTAATACAGAACTCACCTTAACAAGATTCTCATGGTGGACACGAGACATCATATTAACTTCCCGAGCGAAACGATTTTCAAGGGCAGCTCTTTCTTCAGAAGTGCTCCCACGATTTAGAACTTTGATTGCAACAATTCTATCTCTATACCTGGAAAATCATTAAATCGACACCTACATAACTTGATAATATACATACAAATAACCATAACAGTTGAAATGGTACTCCATAAACAGATAAGCATATCTTTAGAAGACAACTGATTTAAATTTAAGTTCATGTTACACTAGCTGATCCAATATTCAAATATCAAGAGTTTGAAGTCAACTGTTCTTAAGTAAACTCAACATCATGGACTTGGTCATATTTTATTGTTGTCTTGTTGATCCTATATAAGTCAAAGCAGTGAATAGGGAAAATCCCAACATTGTAATTGAAATTTGTGACATGTTAGATATTCACTACTTAAACCAACCACTTACTTTGAAAGTACAGGCCAAAATATTTTAAGAAAAAAATGATTCATATGAGGAATAAACTAATTAATTATGAAAAAATAAACTAAATTGTAGACATGCATCCCACAACTGCAGGGTCAGGGTCTTACATGCTAAGGATTCTAACCAATAAACATGATCAAAGAAACTCACAACTAGACAATAACTACAACAACAGCTAAGCCTCTTGCCCCACTACATAAAGTCGGCTACATGGGTTAAACGACGCCATAAGTTTCGTATCATAAAATTCATAAACCACAACTAAACATTATTCAAAACTAATTATAGGTAACCAATATTTTTCTAACCAATAAATCAGCCAACAAATCAAATCTAAAATGAGAACGTCCAAAACGTTAAAAACAGAACGTCCTATATCACACAAATCAAGAACTTCTGAAAATCAAATATACATATTTTAGAAACAGAACATCCGAAACCTAAAGAAATAGAACATCCAATTTAAGTCATTGGCTTACGTTTGCTGAATTTTTATTGGTTACCAAGCATTACTCATACAATTAACATAAAAATTCAAAAGGGTTTTTTGTTGGCACTAACCTTCCTTCATAGACTTTACCATGAGCTCCCTCACCAATCTTGGACCCTATGAACAGAAGTTTTGGATCAACCAAAAGGCTCTCATCAATTGTTAACTGAGTGTCTGTTATGAACCCATTTTGCTTCACTGGTTTTGAGTCAGTGCTCCCCAGAACTGATTCTTCTCTGAAACTCATGCTGCAACCTTACAAAACTATACACCCGAATTCCTAATTTCAATCATTACCCACATAATAATCAAGAAATGAAAATCAAAGTATGAAAAAGGAAAGAACTTTAATTTCAAAAATACAAAAATCAAAACAGAAAACCAACCTCCCTGAATCCTCTCCTTTTTACATGAACATAATCATCAACAAAATAAAGAACCAAACCCCAATTCTTCTGAGTTATATATGAAATTCAACATCACAAAACAAAAAGAAAAAGGCATCTATCTAGAGCCCCACAAAGCACAAAGCTTCTTCAAACTTCAGCTCCTTTCATCTAAAGCCACCAATAGCAACAAAAAAAAGGGGGCAAAAATATATAATAACAAAAAAAAAAGAACTTTTTTTTTATTTTTTTTTAATTTTCCCTCTTCTGAGTTGAACCTGAAAAGAATCAAGAATCAATTATGTTGTTGTTGTTGTTCTTCTTCTTCCTTCTTCTCCTATACCCTAGAAAGTAGGCATGCCCCTTCACCACCCCTTTTGTTATTTTCAAACAAGTTCAAAGCTTTTGCTTCAGTGAGAAGCTGACCTTTCGGTGCAGTTTCATCTAAAAGAGGAAAGAAAAAGAGAAGTGAGATAACAAAACAAAAAAAGAAAGAGGGAAAAAAAATAAACAAGATGAAAAGCAACTTACAACAGAAGTTAAAAAAATACTAACATTTATTTTTGGTTTTCCTCCTTTTCTTTTTTAAAACAAAAATTGAAATTGCGAAAGAGAGAGAGAGAGAGAAGTGAAAGTTTGAAAGAGATGAAAGGAATTTACTGAGTGAGAAAGTGACAAAGTAGATGATCAAGTTGAGGAGTTTATGAGGAAGTGGAGGAGGATTGATGAAGAAGAAGAAGAGGAAGAAGAAGAAGATATTCTGAGTATGTGTTGGGTTGGGAAGGAGAGAGAGAAAGGTTTCAAGTTCAAAAGTGGGAGGAGAGAGAAAGTGTGTGGTGGTGGTGACTGGTGTGGTGTGTCAGACAGGGAAGAAAACAAAATACAAAAAAAAATCCAAAAGAATTATAAATATAAATATTCTAATTATCATATATATTTTATAATTAAAATTAATTTAAGATGATGCACTAGAAAATACAAATATGCGATAGGTAAAATATCTAATATGTTTCTTATAATCATTTTTACGCAGAGTAAATATAGGTATTTATGTATTAAAATTTATCATCTATCTACTTTGATACTTGATAGATCTATGTATTAAGCACCAAAATAATAAAATTTAGCATAGAAGAAAAAATGAGCTAATATAATATGACTAATAAGAGATCAATATATATTATAAATGTTATGGATGATAATTTATATAATTTTGGATGATAATTTAATTATTGGATATATAAATTATGAATGATAACTCAATAAACTTTAAATGATAACTTAATTATTGACTATCTAATAATTTTTTATTATTAATTCCATAGCATTGTTCATCACAAAAATAATAAAGTTTTACATAATTATTTTTATTAAGAACGATAGATACGTGCATGTAAACAATGTAGTGTCATTATTTTATATTTAGATTTGCAATAAGAAAATTTAAAGTGAAAAAATAAAGTAGGGTGCAAAATGAAAATTATTATTATTTTTTAAAAAATAATGTACATTGTACTTGTATATATTATGGCTTTTCACATTTAGAAAAAGATAATTTAAACAAAAAAAGGTATTTGTGTGATAATATAGACATAGAAAGATTTAGAAAAAAAAATTCTCGTAAAAAATATTATTAATTAGAATCCCAAGTGTAACTTATAATATATTTAAAAGAAATAAACTATTTTGTTTACAATTTCCGAATTGTTATTTATTTTTAATTCAATCTCATTTCTAGGGTTAATTTAATGATTGTGAAGTGTGAACTATTCGATAGAAGCATTTTTATAAGAACTTATCTAAAGAGTCTACAAAATATTGATTAAAAAACGAAACAAAAAAAAGTATACATTCGATTTATATGTATTGTTCAAAATTTCTAATTATAAAATTTTTTAAAGAAAATATTTTGAATCACTTGTTGAAAAAAATTCCAAATGTCAACCAGAAAAATTCTAAACACATAATTAATCACTAAATCAGTTATAATATATTTATATATAAATATATATTATTTCACTCACTTTCAATATATAAAACGAATGATGATAATAATAATAAATATTTTAATTTACATGTAACATAATTAAAACATTAAAATTTGATCGAACCCAAAAAGATGATAATTTTATGTTGGGCACATATCAATCAACCATTAAATTAACTATTTTTATATATTGATATTAAAATATAAAATATATTAAAAATAAATTTCAAACATATGTATTTATATAACATGATTAATTTAATAATTGTTTTTTAAGCGATATGTTTTTTTGTTAAAATAATTTTCTGAGAGCAGGAAGATGACAGAAAATTAGAAATGAGAAAAATAAAGCATGTGACAAATAATAAAAAGCCACGTGGAAGACGTGTGAGTGAAGCTTTGGAAGGTTATTGCGGAAGCAGGCAGCAGCATCAGCGATTTGGTTTCAGATGATATCCATCTCTTTACAATACTCCATCTTATAAGGCTCCATCCATGCTCCTTTCCTTAACTACCATTCGATTCAAAGTTTTTCTATTTCAACGATGAAGAAATCAGTGAGTATCAGTGCACCCTACACTAAAGGTCTAGCATAAAACAGCCCTTCAGATATATATGAATATTATAATGTAATAATGATAACGATAATGGGGACACTCCTTCATGTACGGACATATCTCACCGTTTACTCGGCTCGGCTTAAACGGCTTGGCTCTCTTTAATTTTGCCTCGTGCGGAATATAGTAATATGGATGGAGCAATCAATCAATACATTTTTTTTAAAAAATATATCAATATGAAAATTAAATATTTTTTTCCTTAAAAGATAATAATCATATAAAAGTAATCAGTCGATGGATCAGGGGTGTTCATACATCACTTTCGTACACCATTAAAATTTTAAAAATAAATAAGAGTTTCAATTGTCTTATTGGCCGGTGATATTGGGCTATTATCATGTTAAAAAGGAGGAGGAAGAGTTTTGTGATTAAAGAGTTATATACACACTAAAGCCCATCAGATATTTCATGATATTAAGTATTTTGGTATTTTTATTATTAATTTTAACAGTAAAATATTTTATAATTAATATTAATCTAATATCAATGAATAAAAATGTTTTGTATGATTTTATTATACCCGCTTGGTTCACTAAAAATGTTCATATATGATATATAGAATTTTAGGGCATAACATTTAAGAGCACTAAATAGTAGTCTTCAATGGCATTATGCCAAATTCTTAGTGTAAGACCAAGGTAGCTAGAATCTCGATTAAACTCTTAAAATTTTTTAATATTACGATTTTTAATAAGTTAATCGATTTTACATGATTTACACAAAATCATACAATTTTACGATTTAAATCTTTCTATAATTTTATATTTTTATATTTTAATTTATTTTTCGATTTCACGTAAAATTTTGATTTTCTCTACCTTGTGTAAGACTTGGTTAGGCTAATTGGAGTCTCAACATTTGTAGCTTCTCACAGACTTTTGAGACTTTGTCGTCCCTCCCTCCCCTTTTTTTTTTACACTGTTGTCATTGACATATGTTAATGTTTCTCTCAATATTTGCTTCAATTTGACTAATTAAGAAATTATATCCTAATTTTGTAATCACACATCACACGTTCAGCACATGTAATAATTGAAATCCTTCTTAATTAATTCTGCATTTATATTTAGGCTTTCTTGGGGCTAATATTGCTCTAAATTTTTATTGAAACTTTTATCTTGCATATATGGCCTTTCTTCGGGAAAGACTATGATGATGAAATTGGCTCCCTTCCTCATATGATGAAAATGAGGTGTCGAAAAGGAGAATATGACACGTGTGGGAAATGATGAATGTGAGAGAAAATGCTTGCAACTTTACGTTATGATTGTCGAAGCACGTGGGAAGGGGCTGGTTTCATTAATCAAGGTTAGTAGGTAATTACTTTAATTAGGAAGTGGGCTTTTGTTTATGGGCTTGTTGGAAGAAAAATGATATGATTTTTTTGTGGTTGTATGTTCTGTGTTCCTTCGGAGCCCACCACACCACCTCCAATGAAGCACACCATGCCTTTGTGGCCATGAAGAGATTGGGTTTGAAGGACACGAGGAAACTACTATAACTTTGCGAAAGAACTAGGATTTGAAGGCATTGATTATAGTAGGAGGCGTTGCGGGCATCATCAAAGAACCAGGCGGAAGAGGAATAGAGCAGACAACACATGTATAATTCCATTGCTCACTATCAATATTTTTTTAATTATTTTAAAACTATTATAGAAAAGCATAATTCTCTAAAAAGTATGGCGAAACAAATGTATAATTCAATTATTAAATAATATAACAATTTTAAATTCATAACATGTTATTGTTATTGTTATTATTATTATTATTATTATTATATGAGTTTTACTAATTTTTTTCTTTAAATTTTCTTATTTTTTTTTGGTTATTAACTATTTTTTTCGGGTGTACTACCTTCAGTATAAATAAACCATGCTCTAATAATACCTTTAAGAAATTAATAAATTTTTCTTACATAGCTTAATCTCCCGCTCAACCATAATTTTTTTTTTTGGGTCTGAAAACCATAATTTCTTACTTCAAGACTTCGATAACAATTTCCTTTTTTTTTTCTGGCCATTATAACATTTTTTTTTACGAGACCTCCTTCATTACACCAACCTTTTTAGTCATTGTGCCTAGGCTAAGGCTCACCCAAAGTCCCAACTCTCAAATAGCATCCAAATACTGAAAAAAAATAAAACCCCCACCTTTCCAAATATTTCATGCAGACAGCTCAAGAATTACATCTATCTCTCAAACAAAAAAAAACCAAAACTTCAAAAAGGCCCAACTTCCTTAATTAAGATTTACACTAATTGTAAACACTCCTTGTTATGTTACACCCAACAGAATTGCTGTAGCACCTGCTTTATAGCAGACATGTGCCCTGTGCTTTTCGTACATGTCCATGTGTCCCTCATTCAACAACTGCACATACCTTCCTCACATGATGAATGAGATTCTTTTCCTCATCATAGTGTTGGCCTATTTCTTACTCACTTATAAAAAAGTCAACGGTTCGTATTCATTTTGAGCTGTAAAATTCAATGAAATTTGAATTAGTCATTGTTTCAAAGATAAATTTGTGTTTAGAATTTTTAGTGTAACAAGCTAAATATTAATGGACCGAATTGACCTAACTTTGCGTCTACATCCTGCCAATGTACATATTTATGTGCCAATTCTATGCACACTAACACTCCATTTTAGTTCTTAAGGTTCGTGGATTGCACCAAATTAATTCTCAACTTTCAATTGCATTAATATGATATTTGTATTGAAAAAATTGTATTATGTTAGTCTGTAACACTCTTTTCACGACATTATGAGGATTCTAATGGAAAGTGTTGGAAACTAATTTAGTGTACTTTTTCTAATATCGGGAACAATATTAGTACAATTGAAAGTTAGAGATCAATTCGATATAATCCGCCAAAGATTAAAATAGAATTTAACTCCATATTTTTATGTCATCCCACCCGGGTCACCCACTCTGATTTCAGACCTGACATGGAGAGCAAACCAGCAAACTTCCCACTGTCACAGATCCCATGCATCCATGGATGATAGCTTCCCATTATGCACAACTAACCCCCATAAGAAGGAGGTAACTGTTGCATGATCAGGCGCAGAACTCCCTCTATCAACCAATCGGCAATCAATGTTTAAAAGTGCCGTGGCTTACACTTAAACTATTTTTTATCCCCACCTTCTAATTCTGATCCTATTTTTACAAGAATATGCATTTAGCTCATATGATTTGTTAAATATTAGTGAAGTTAGCATACCAAAAATTTTTTAAAAATGGTATCAACCATAGCATCTTATGTAGTCACTCCAAAGGAAGAAACTCCAAAGGGTGTTTTCTGCTTATCAGAGAGTGACCAAATCTGGCGTTGGAGTCATTCAACCACAGTCTATGTTTACAATAACAACAATAATGTGAAAGTGAATGTCCTTGTTCAAAGAATGAGAGAATCCCTTAGCCTCATTCTGGTTCACTACTATCCCTTATGTGGACGGTTGAATTGGACAGAAGGTGGCCGCTTGAGAATGGATTGTAACGCAAAGGGAGCCATCCTGCTTCAAGCTGAATCCACCAAATCAATTGATGAATATGGAGACTTCTCACCAAATGATGATGCCATCAAAGAACTCCTACCAAAGCTTGATTACTCTCAAGCCCATAGAGGACATTCCTCTGTTGCTGGCACAAGTCACAAAGTTCCATGGTGCTGGCAATGCCATTGCCATTGGAATTGCCTTGTCTCATCCCATGAACGATGGGCTTTCAGCCTTTCACTTCATCAACTCATGGGCCAAACTCACCAGAGGAGAAACATTGGACACAAATGAACTGCCATTTCTCGACCGAACAGTGTTCACGGCCTCTAGCATGTCGTCGTTGCGGCGTTTCGACCACCCGGAGTTTAAGCCTCCACCACTCATCCGGGGAAGAACAGACAACATTGAAGAACAAAAGAAGAAGACAAGGTTTACATTGTTGAACCTCACAGCAAAACAAGTGCAGAAACTAACGCAGAATGCTAATACTAATTATTCTAAATCCCAGCAGAAACCTTACAGCAGATTTGAAGCTATTGCAGCTCATATATGGCGATGTGCTTGCATGGCCCGAGAGCTTGACAATAGTTAATATTCGCAATAAGGTATCGTATGGATAGTCGCTACTCGCGAGAAGTCACTGATTGATATATTTGAATAAATTGCTTAATATAACTGAAGATATCTTCGTATGGATAGTCGCTACTCGCAATATACAGTAAAAGTGTAAAATACAAAAACTCATACTAACTTTGAAACAGGTGAATCCTCCTCTGCCCAAAAACTATTTTGGGAATACTTTGGCTTCCACCGTGACATCAACATGTTGTGTTGGAGATATCATAAAAGAGCGGGTGAGTTATGGTGCACAAAGGATAAGAGAAGCAGTGGAAAGGGCTTCCAA
>JASCZI010000203.1:53536-65933 GCA_036250425.1 Stylosanthes scabra
GAATGGATATGATTAGGACTCAGTTCTTGGAAAAAGGAGAGTACAGAGCAGATGTGTCCTTTGGAAACCCCAACATTATGCTTGGAAGTTGGTTGCAGATGCCGATGTATGATGCAGATTTTGGTTGGGGAAAGCCAGATTATTTTGGTCCTGGTGGTGTGTGTCCCTTTGATAATGGGATTATGGCTCCAAGCCCAGATGTAGATGGCTCCATTGTTATCTTCATGAATTTTCAGATGGCTTACATGCAGAATTTCATCAAGCTCTTTTGGGATAATTTATGAGATGCTATGGTTTTGGTTCTTTGTTTATTTTATATTAATATGTTTTTAATAGTAGTTGTGCTTGGAGTTTGGGTCTTTGGGAGATGGGAGTCATGCTACTGTGTAGAAAGGTACTAAGGTTACCACTGCAGGGAATATTTAAAAAATTTCCACCAGGGAAAAAGGTGATAAATATATGAAGAAAAGGGCCAAATTTAGCAGTCACCTAACTATTAGTCTATTATACCCTACATTTAAATTTGTTCTTGTACGTGGTTTCCCCACACTCAAGATTAACAAAATATTAGAATGTACATGCTTGTGATCAACGATAAAAAGGGAACTCACTCGTCCATCATTCAACTTTGGCTATCACCTCACCAGGCATGTTGCTCTCTACAACAGTCTCCCTTACAAATCTGGGATTCAATGAGGATCAAATATTAGAGCAGAAAATAAACAGTTAAACAAATGAGAAAAAGGTTTTTCACTTAGTTCAAACCAAGAATAACGTACTTTTCTAATTTTTCCCGTGATGATTGCAATATATAGATTGAAAGGATGAAAGATAACATGAGCCCTGGAACACATTCATGGAAATAGCACCAAAAATGTACTTGATGAAACATCACTTGACAAGGTCATTAGCAAAACTCGGAAACAAGACATTTTATTTACCTGAACCAAACAAAACATAAAATCCTGAAGCCACATCTATATCTGAATGCTCCTTCCTGAAATAATCCATAATGCATCTTCAATAATTTGTTTTTGCAAAATGATGAATGAATGGCATATATCTCACACGAATTAATAAAATGCTGAAAGAATAATTTACTTGATATTATGTTACAATGTGATATGTGCAACAAAACTAACTTTTTTGTGCTTGGAGTGGCAAAATATACAGAGTATGAATATATTTAGCTACAAATCAAATAATACCAACCATGTATATCTCACAAGTATATGCTTTGGCCAATGCTGTGAATCCCAGAATTGTTTCCGAATCTCAGGATGAATTTCAACATCTGAAAATTCATAACAAAAGCTATGAGAATAACAAAACTTTATGTAATCATATACAGCAATCTTTGACTTAAATATATACAGGTAATGCCATAGTAGCTTCTTTTATCTTTCTTTTTCCCTTTTTACCCCTTGTATACAAAAGAATCAGATTTCCCTCTCTAATCCGATTCAAATGGTAAGCCCAGTAATACAGATACTGGTGCACGAACAATCGCAAATGAAATTGCACAACCTTGCAAAAAATGTAGAAGGGGAGTTATCATGCAAAACAGTGCAACCGAATTAACAACCTTCAATTAAAATATGAGGGGAAATTATCACAAAAATTTGTAGCTATTGGCAGTTTTTAATAAACCCTAGAAACATTGAAGTAAAAAGCTCTTAAAACTTCAAGAAGTTTTCTAGACCAGTTCATGACATTTCCAGCACACATAGGACGAACCATGGAAGGCACATACGTAAGAGTGATACTTTCATTTACAAATAGTATAAGTAGAAAAGAACTACATACAGTGATGAGGCATATCCACAACTTTTGCAGTCACACCATGGAAATCGTTACCTGAATATCTCTGCAAGACACACAAAACTCCAGTAAATTCATTTCCTAGTGAGAAAACCTATGAGTTTTTGTTGTTTTGTATCCATGAACTAATATGATCCACTTGATGACTAGAAAATTAGATAAACTCAACAAGTTCCTGTATCAAAACTATCTTAAACACATTACCAACTCCACTTCAATCATCGGAACCTCTGTACTTTTCCGATTTACCACCAGAAGCCACGGGATCAAGAACTTCTCTCTTCCGACTTGAAATGATCTACAGATTAAAAGGAAAAATCAGAATCACCTCTTCTTTTGTAACGGGAATAGGGACACCAGAGAGAACTTGGCACAAAATCAATGGCATAATTCACAAGGTTTTTAAGTCCACTTACTAACACATTGTTCACTACTCCTACACTACACATCAGCTCAATTCTCACATCAATAATACAAATCAGAGAAAACCACAAGATCCCTAATTATGAAAAGAAAAACCACGCATTCCAATCAGCTACCAATGTCTTCAAACAATCTCTAACTAAAATTCATAATAATCGAAAAACTACTTACATTTTATAAGGATCGGCTCCTGTATAACCCGTTGGCTTGGGTATAGGCATCAAAACCTGCAAACCAAATCCAATTAACAAATCAGCTAAATTTTTTCCATAGAACCCTAATTATTAGTTAATTGGGAAGAAGAAGAAGTAGCAAACCTCGCGATTGACGGCGAAGATAGGGCAGTGGCGACCAATGAGATCGTGCCAAACCGTTCTAGACTGCAATCAGCACAAGAAAAAAAAAAAGAGTAAGCAAACGGCGTCGTTTCTAAGAAGAAGAAGAATGAGGAAATGAAAATGGGAACGAACGGAGTGGTATTGACCCATGCGGCTCATGGGAACGATGTCGCCAGGTCTATAAGCGACGGCGAAGGTTGAGAAAATTGACGGAAACAGTAACGTGAATAGCAATTGCGACGGTGAGAGGAGCCATGGTTTCGAGCAAGTAGTGGTAGATGATGCTGCCATGGCTTCAATTTGCTCAGAACTTGCTTCCGATGACTCAACGCTTCTTTTGCCGTTTCAAGTTGATGCTACTGCGTTTCGAAGGTCAATACTTGGACTAGGACATGTATTTTAATGGGCTAGTTATTTGGGCCAACTTGGATACATGATATATCAAATGAGGCCCAATTTGATACAAAATATTGAGACCCAATTTTGGAGTTCAGGTGGTAATGGAGGCCCAAGTAGTTGATATATAAGGAAGAAAAAAGAAGGTAGACCTTGACCCAAGAAAAGTTGACTATACCCTAAATCCAACCTGACTGGTCCGTTTAAGCAAGAGTTTAAATCTCGTCTTATGATTCAGTAATTTATTTGTCAATTATAAACTCTTAAATATAATTACCAACACAAGTTAGTTCAGATAGATGAGAGTCTATATTTCTTAATCATCTCTTCCGAGTTCAATTTTTCTGAGAAGATGAGAATAGAACTTACTTAAAAAAATCGTTCACTTTATCTCTGCAGTGTCCAAAAAATTTGTCATTGAATTTTTAGTTTGATGGATATCCTAAAGCGCACACAAAAAAAAACTCTTAAATATAATTTAAATCCAGTACGAATTAATCTTTAGACTGCGAGACATATTAGTTTAGCATGATTGGACTAATGATAAAAAAACGTGTTGGAGTGGAGTACACAAGTGAGATGAGGATTTAATATCAAAGTAACAATACACACTTTTGAATGGTTAATATGAAGTATAGAGATAGTACTAGAGGATATCACATGCATTATGCATATATATATTGTAAAGTCTTCTCTCTGATCCCATGCATCATCAATATTGTCGCTGAAGTTAAGCAAATTAAAGAGGTAAAAAGAGCAACTACTCATCAACATTAAATTTTGTTGACAATGACAAATGCAGTGCAAAAAGTTTTGCATGCACAACTAATTCTTGTCTTCAATTATTTCATTGATATCATTGGCTCTGTTATTGCCACAAGCTAGCAAAAAGCAACTGGATAAGCGATTTGGTGCCATGCTGGAGATCACACAATTCTTCTGATAATATTTTCATGCCAAATTCTTTGATAAAGGTAAGTTACTTACATATGTGAAAGATTATTTTATAAGATAGATTTTATTCTTTATATTTTACAAAAATTAAAATAAATTATAAATTTAAACTTATACATATTTTTAATAAAATTTATACTTTAATTATTTATATTTTTGCCGAATAAACCCCTAATTTTATTGGCATTGAAATGGATTGCTTCATAATATAAATAATTAAATATACTTATTATAAAATATATATTAAATATATTCTATGATGAGTGTACCATAAAATGATAAAAAAAAATACGATAATTTGGTAATATAAATTCTAATATAAAATGTAAATATTGTGTAACAAAAATAAAAATAAAAAAGAACTTTAATTTTCCTTTCAGCTACCTCCTGTGCCAGAAAAATTTAAATTATTGATATAGTTCCTTAAATATATGGTGAGATAATTTATTCTAGTGTGAGGTTGAAATTTAATTTTAACATAAACTTTTAGATATAGGAGATTTCATGCATATTTATTTTTCTATTTTCGACTTTGTGTTGTCACAGATACATCTTTGGGATATGGGGAGAAGTTCTTGTACATTCCACACAGATCACGTAACTAAAAAGATATATAATGCTGATCCTACAACTAAAAGTTGAAGCCAATACCAACAACTATATTTTTTTTCATAGGGTCATCGTTATTAGAATTAATCTATGTGTATCACTATATACTTTCATATACTTTATCAACAATACAGAAAAATATAAACATCAACATAAAAATTTTATATTGATATTTATATTTTTCTATATCATAAATTAATTGTAGGAAGATATAAGAAGTAGACATAGTATTACCGCTATTATTATATATTGGTTGTTTCCAACTTTCTAATAGTTGGGTTAGAATTAGCATGCATAATTTTAACAAAAACTAAATCTTTTAAGACCTTTCTTTTGAAGATGCTTTAATTTGTATCACTATAACAACATAAAAAATTTGTAAAATGTCCTCATATGATTCTATTTATCTATCTCTCTAATTGAATTGAATATGGATTTAACATTCACCAAAAAAAAAAATAAATAATATGCATGTTTTTATCAAATTAAAGGTAAATGGGCACAACTCATAATAAGTTATTCAACAAGATCAAAATCCATGTTTCATGGTGGGTATGTCTCTCAAGTTGTATTTTCATTTTCTGAGTCTCCTATGTTGTCTTTTCATCATCTAATCACCATTTACTTTTCATTTCTGATCTTCTCAAATCATATAAATTATTGCATGTGAGCATTAATGTATGCAACCACACAAATTTAATTAGTTATATCAAAAGTAAATATATACTTTCACTATTTAAAAAATCTAAAATATCTTGAATCAAAATTATATATATTCTTCTCTTATGCTAATAAACATATAATTTTCCCATTTTTAATAAATAATATAATCATTATTGTTTATTGAATCACAAATTTACTATCAAGATGTCATAATAAATTTTAGTCCAAGACATTTTTTCATCCCGCAATATGTATTAAATATTCAACAAATTTAATAAAATAATAAAAATCAAATAATTATTTATAAAATTAAATAATTCAATAATATTATCAAAATAACACTCATCACTAAATAATAATAATAATTTTTTGATAAATCGACAAAAGTACACAAAAATTTTTAAATATAATTTTTCAAACAAAAAAAAAATAAACCCTATTTATTTAAATGAGTCAACTTTACACACGAATAATAAAAATCAAATAATTATTTATAATTTATAATTATTTAGACAAAAGTACACTTAACTCGTTAAATAATAATTAACGTGTATTTTTGTGCATCTTCCTTGTCTCTCCCTCCCCCTGAAACCATAATCTTTTATATGAAAAAATTGATACCCGTCTGGCTCAGAATTTACACCATATATATCCATCACCACCAAAGTTGTATTGTCTCATTCAATCTCATAAACTCATCACAAAATTATTCATATCACTTCTTTGTATTGTTAACACTACAATTTGAATGCCTCATCTCAGATCATCATCTATCTTCCATAAAAACCTCAACCTAACATATACCTATTCTATCACTCTCTGTCTCCTTAGCTTGTATATGTGTTTTTCCACTTCTTTAATTTAATTACCTAGCTATGAACACTAGCCTTCATCATCATCACGTGGTGGATGTTGAAATGGCATATGGATAATTCATCATCAATAGCATTGTTGACTACTCATCATCAAGCTACTAATAAACCATGATGAGAAGTAAGTTATGTTAATAAGTTAGTTTCTAGGATTTTCTAGCACCCTTAATTAATTGATTAATTTATTATATCTATAAATATGTAGCATTTTTTGTTGTTGGTTGGGTGGAATTGTTTTCTGATAGAATAATAATAATAAAAACAATATAAGGCAGAGCCATGTATAAGGGGAGATTTGGAGAGTGCAATGGAAATGGTGATCATCATCTTGGATATGTTGAAACTGATCCTTCTGGAAGATATGGTCGTGTAAGTGCTTCTTATTCTTATATTGTTGATTCATATATATAAGTTGTTAGTTTTCCATTTCTTGGTGTATTATTCAATTTGAATTAGTGCAAGTGATGTTCTTTATTGTCTTTTCTAGCATCACCAATTTATCTGATATATTCATGTTACAGCAAAGTAATTCTTGAATAAAAGTATTAGGATATATTATTTATAAGTTATCATCCATTATCATACCCTTTAATCAAACTAGTACTATATTATATTAGATTAGAACTTATATAAACTATATATTAATTTTTATGAAACTCAGTTAATATCAGGTAATAATTTAAATCGAATGTTCTATTTCTTTAGATTTCAGATATTTTATTTTCAAAAAATATCTATGGAGTTATATGTATATTTGATTTTTAGAAGTTATTGATTGTATGGTATATGACGTTCTGTTTTTAACATTTTGAATATTCTGTTTTTAGGTCTAATTTATTGGCTAGAAAAATATTAGTTACCTATATTTTTTCATTCAGATATATCTTTAATTAATACTAATTTAATTTCTACATACGTCATTATAAGAAAATTTTATACAGACAGCCAATCATATATTTTGACGTAAAAAAAAACAAATTTTCAATTGCATTATTTCAAAATTCAACAAAACACATGAATTGCAAGACTTCTATCATGTTTTTCAGTTACTTTTGGTGTGAATTATTATTATTATCATCATTATTATATGAATTTAATATGAGTGTTGGTGGTTGTAGTTGAAAGATGTGCTAGGCAGAGGAGCAATGAAAACAGTGTATAGAGCATTTGATGAGTTCTTAGGAATAGAAGTGGCATGGAACCAAGTCCACCTTGGTGATGCATTTCATTCAGCAGAACAACTTCAACGTCTTTACTCAGAGGTTCATCTTCTTAAACACCTCACCCACAAATCAATGATGATCTTCTACGGCTCTTGGATTGATCTCAATCGCAAAACCTTCAACTTCATCACAGAATTGTTCACTTCCGGTACCCTTAGAGAGTATGTCATAATAATCAAACCCCATTTCCTTTTATCTCTTATTATTTATGGTAATTAACATGCATAATAACATGAAGATGTGTATACATGTGTATGTATAGGTATAGGCAGAAGTATAGAAGAGTAGAAATGAGAGTGTTGAAGAATTGGGCACGCCAGATTCTTAGTGGTTTGGAGTATTTACACAGTAACAATCCACCTGTGATACATAGAGACCTAAAATGTGACAATATCTTTGTCAATGGCCATTTGGGACAGGTCAAAATTGGTGACTTAGGCCTTGCAGCTATACTTCTTAGCTCCAAACATGCTCACAGTGTTATAGGTAATAAATAATAATCCGTCCTTCCATCGTTTTTCATTACGAGTAAACATCCAATTCAATCTTCATCTATTGACCCGTACTTTTAATTTGTCTCGATTCGTCTGAACTAGCGAGTTAAACATGTTAGACAATCAGCCAAATCGTGTCAGCTCAACTTAAACCAGTTTAACTCGCTAATTATACGAGTTGAGCAAAATTGATCTGCTTTTAAAAGAATTGTGATTTTATCTTAACTCGTCTATTTTTACTAGTGATCGGAATCGATTTGGGAGCCCGGCTATTGTTTTGACTACTCTAAATACTAACCTCTTTTGTTTATTTATGTTTTTTCAGGCACACCAGAGTTCATGGCACCAGAGTTGTATGAAGAAGAGTACAATGAGCTTGTAGACATATACTCATTTGGGATGTGTATGATTGAGATGCTTACTTTTGATTTCCCATATAGTGAGTGCTCCAACCCTGCTCAAATTTACAAGAAAGTTACTTCGGTAAGCTCAATATTATTATTCTTTCTTTCTATCTTTATTTAATCAGATATGAATATTCTTCTCATAAACTTTAGCCAATTAATAATTTGATTTATTTACTAGGGTAAGCTACCAAATGCATATTACAAAATCAAAGATTTTGAAGCACAAAGATTTGTGGGGAAATGTTTGGCACATGTCTCGAAGAGGCCATCAGCAAAGGAGCTATTGTTGGACCCCTTTTTGGCCATTGATGACCCAATTGAGTCATCATTAGTTCCAATCACAAAATTACTCACAAATAGTCAAGCTTTGAAGCTTAATTATTCAAATGCAGAAGCTGCAAAGAGTGATAGGACAAAGAGCACAGACATGACCATCACTGGCTCAATGAATCAAGTGGACATTAACACAGTTTTTCTTAAAGTCAAGATTTGTGACGCTAACGGTATGTATGTAGAACTGTTATTAAAAAAGTGAAAATTCACGTAATGTTAATTTCATGTGAAGTTGATACTTTAAAATTGTGAAATGATAATTTAGTCAAACATGTCAAATCATCTAATGGTTCACATGAACTCGACTGTATGTGAGTATTCAGCTACTAAAAATTGTTACAGAATATGAAAGTGCTACTAAAAGTATAGTGGTATATGTGATGAATGCAGGGCATACAAGAAACGTGTTCTTTCCATTTGACACAATAAAGGACACAGCTATGGAGGTAGCCATGGAGATGGTAAATGAACTTGAAATCAGCCACTTGGAACCATTGGAGATTGCTGCCATGATAGATCATGAGGTTTCAGCTTTAGTTCCAACTTGGAGAGACCCTAATAGAGGAGGTATTACTACTTGTTATCATCATCAACATCCACAACACCAAAGACAACACAGCTTCAACTATGAAGAAGATGATGAAGATATCAATAACCACCACCCTTTCTTAACATCACCATCATCATCATCATGTCCATCTTCTCCTCATGGATCCATCCACATGTCCTGTTCCTCATACAAGAACCATATTAACAACTGTAATGGGAATAATTGTCCTTTTCTTCCGAACCAATGGCCTCAAGGTATTACATACATCAATTCTTTCATGATGCACTATTCAGTACAGATGTAAAAGTATATAGAAGTACAGAGATATAATGGTAGTTGTTGATCTTTAATATATAGCATGCTATATCTGTACATCTGTACCATTTGACATATGTACTTTAGAATTTATTTTCTTTCGTTCATTTGGGTTTATGATAAATCTTTTAAGCAATAGACATTTTTGTTAAAAGAGTAGTGCTATACTGTTTGCAGAGGATCCATTATCAATGAATGATGATGCAAGCTCTCTAAGCTCAATGAACTCCATGAAATGTTCCAATGTCCAATACAGTGACAAATCATCATCATCAGGCTCAGGCAATGAAGAAAATGAGAATAATAATAATGTAGCAACAACAACAACAGTGAAGAAGAGCCATCTTGATGAACCCTTACAAGTCTGCAACTCAAGAATGGTGAACCCTTACAATGATAAGAATTGTTGCATGTGTAATAATAATAATGGTCATGGAGCAAGGAGGATTCATCAATCTTGCATGGGAGAGAGGAGAAGCCAAGAGCTTCAAGGTTTGATTATGTTGGAGGAGATGTGCAAGTTAAAGAGACGCATGTTCAACACCGTTGGAACCATGGAGAACATTGGGTTTTGTCATCACCCTCTTAGAGCTCGCAGATGCTTTGGTACTCTTTGAACTTTGCCACTCCTTGTTTGGTTCAAAAAGCATTTTCAACTTAGTCATCATATCACTCCCTCCCAATATCACTTACTTTATGTACCAACCATGGTAAAATAAGTAGTTTTGTGATTTATGTACAAGACTAATGAGATTAGTAATCAATATCGCCAAGTATACGAACTTAAGACTTCTTACGAGGAGTTGATGAATTAAATAATGTGAATACGCAATCTAAATTTCAAATTGATTTTCGAATGAATGAAGTTGCTGCTATGTGAAAAAAATGAAAATAATCCTCTTTTTTTTTCGTTTTTTAATTGATATGTGTAAGTGGATATAAGATACCCTAAAATTTTAGGTTAGATTTTGATCTTAGGAGAAGAAAATTTAACCCAACATAATTAATAATATATGAGCTACAACTTATTTACACTTATTTAGATAAATTAAAATATATATATTTTTTATTTTAATCTAAAAGTGATTAAGGAATAAGATAAGTTGAAAAAAAAAAGGTGAAGGTGTATAACACACGATAGAGGTCCATTACACGGAAGCATGAATGAAGGCGCCACGCGAGAATGGATTGCACCAACCAACCAACCAACAAAAGCTGAAGCGTGAAGGGTCCTCTCCCGCGCTTTTCAATTATCACCCTTTTCGGCTTTTCCAAAAGCTCTTTTTTCTTTTTCACTTGCCACCTTAAACGACGTCGTTCCATTGCAATGCAAATTCTTCTCCACCACCCTCATTTCACACTGCGTATTCATCTTCCCAAACTTCTCATATCATCGCCCTTCAAACCCCTGAAAACGACGTCGCATCTCATCCAAAAAGAGTCATAGCAACACTTTCTACACGCTAAACGGCGTTCTCAGTCCTCACCATTCCAATGCTTTTTTCATTTCGTCAATATCCATTTCTCATTTCTCATCGCTGATTCTGCACGCTAAAACGACATTGTTCGCATTCTGATTCTTATTTCCATCGTCGTTTTAATTTTCACATTCTCCTTCAATCATCGATTCCTCTGTGTTTTGAGAGCGTTGCAAACGACGTCGTTTCTCGGTGTCGGTTTCGTCGTCGCAATGCCGTTCACGCGCTGCAACAGCCAGATTCCGGTGCCGCCGCCGTCTCCAATCCCAACCGCCAACGGCTCCCGCTCTGCCGCCAACGCGATCTTCAGCGAGTTCCTAGAGAAGACGCTACAACTGCCGGAGCTTATACTTCCGGAACCTCACTTCCCGCCGGCGCCGGCAGAGATCGACCTCCGTTCGCTGCCGATGGCCTCCGCGGACCTCGTGCTCCGATCCGCCAGGGAGTTCGGCGCGTTTCGGATCCGGTGCCACGGGATCCCCGCCAACGACCTCGGAACGGTGGTGGACGAGGCGGAGCAGATCTTCCAAGACTCGCGAAACGCCGTCCTGGAGCGCGTAGGTTGCGGCGGAGAAATGATTCCTTTTGTTCGGTCTCGCAAAGGAGCTTTGGAATTCACTGCCAACAAGGTCCTTCGGAACCAAACGCATCGAAGCTTCTGGTAATATTCACACACGCGATTCTCTCTTTCGTTCTGTTTCTGAATTTTATTATCGTTTTGCATTTCAATGTTATTCTTTAGTTCAAATAAAACTCATAGCATAAGTGTCTTGCTTCAACTATGATAAATTAACAATAGTTAGGTGAGATAGAAATTGATGATGTGGAAGAAAATAGAACACAGTTACTTAAATGCTTCGTAGGAGAAATCGTTTTTGTGATTTAAAATAATAAGAAGAAAAGGAATGGATGAAGATCAATAACATTGCCTAATGATGCAATTGACTACACCAAAAAAAATAAAAATAAAAATTCTTATCTACTTTCAACATACAGATTGCCTATGAATTCCTCTGGAGCCCATCTAGTAATCTGTTGTTGACTGAACATTGGAGTTTTCTACCGGGCCTAGAAGAGAATACACAAACAAGTTGACTACATTATTTCACACCTCCTAACTCGGCCTATGTTTTACATAGCCGGTCCCAAGCCCGGATAAACGAGGAGGGTTGTTTGGCCCCAATGTAAAACAAGGTTGCATCCCCTTACAGGGCCACGGCGCAACGTAGTCTTTGAAATCATGTAGGGTTGTGTTAGGCCTACGACAGTAAATCTGTGTCGCATCTCAATGTATGGATATGACGCAATGACATTTTGATCCATGTAGCTGACCCTACTTAGTGAGAAAAAGGCTTAGATGATGGTGATTGTTTCACACCTCTTTTAAGAGAAATAGATATTTGAAACAAAGTAATTTTTAATATATAAATACTATTGACTAGGTGGGTCTGAGTGATAGACAAATTTATCTCCTTGATCTTGGCAGCTTTGAGAATGAAAAAAAAAAAAAAAAAAAAAAAA
>JASCZI010000204.1:27204-46726 GCA_036250425.1 Stylosanthes scabra
GTACACCGTTTTCTTTCTAAAGGCATGATGTCACCTAAATTAGAATATTCCTGATCTCGATCGGAGCCATTATTGCTGCTTAGTTCATTAGATATAATTGAATGGGTTTAATTGGGATATTCATCATCATGAGCATTTGTATCCACTAAGATTGAGAAGGAGTAGTTGTACCTTAATCTAACAACCCAAATATATTACTCTCTCTGTCATTATCAGAAAGACGTGGAGATCCAGGCAGTTTATGCAGTATGCTAATTAACCCAATGATTCAAGCTGATGAGACGTACATATTCCAATGCCTATGCCTATATATTTTTGAAGGGCCTTAAGAGTCAATTTGTTCTTAGCTTACCCATCAAGTGTTAATTCTCTTCACTCACTCCTATGGTTACTGCTTTATGAGAATAATATACAAATAAGTTTTATTAACAGTGAGTAAAATTGATTTTAACGGTAGCATGCAACTTGCCGTAGAAGGCAAAAGGCATAGCATGAGGGGATGCATCGGCAAATGCTGGTTTCTGTGTAAAGATATGTTGGTTGAGTTAAATTCACTACTTATATACAAATCCAATCCTAATACGTAAAAGCAATAATTCGTGGTCCACATATATATTTTTATATAATTTATTGGGGACCATTTCGAAAGCCCAACATGCTCAATATATATCAGCATCAATATTAAATTGAAAGGGCAAAAAATATTAACAATTAAAGGACTAGCTAGGTTGTTGACAAGATTTGGAAACTGAAAACCATGTAGCTAGCAATATCGTAATAAATTGATACAAATTTAAACACCGGAACGAGGATAACTAAGTAGAATTGAATTATAATAATATAATATTATTTGGTGTGCCATAATTTATTTATTGATTGTTTAATTAGTAATAATAGTAGTAGTATGTTTGTAGAGAAATAATTAAAGTGGTCCAGAAATGGGAGCATGGTAAATGGGAGTGGGACCATATTAACGACGACACCATCTTCGAGCTCAGAGAGGACCGGTGGTGTTGATGTATCTGGGATGGGAAAATAGATGAATTCCACGTGAACAGTGACCACATCAATTCATTGTGTAATCATGTTTCTTTTTTCAAGAAAATGGAACCATAACAAGCCATCTTTCTTATTCTCAACCCTTTTTTGTTTTCCTAAAATGGAAAAGATCAGAATGTGGAAATTTATTAGATGGAATGTGTAATTAAATTATGTTAACGCAGTGTGGTGGTGTTGTATTTGAATGGCTCGGAGGCTAAGCACTCAGAAGCTAAGCAACTCCTACAATGGAGCTCATTTAGAGTATCCATTTTAATACTTTTAAGAAATGAAATGAATTAAAATTGATACTTGCATTGGAGTTGACAAATGAAATGAAACTATATTATCTTTCACAAAATCAATAAAATTTTGATACGTGTATAATTATTTTTGTTTGATCATTTAATTTAAATGAAATATAAATTGAATTGAGATCGAGTATTAGAACAATAAATATTACGATATATTTTTTTCGTATTAAAAATAATGTATACGGAGGTGTACACGGGACACATAAATTAATTCTAAATCTTATATTTGTCTCAATTCATATATGCTAAGGGATTTAAACAAATTAACCGTAGGGTTCTTAATCTTATTAATGGAAATGGAAAACTGTTGTTAATGTTATGTATGAGAAGTGAATGAGATACAAAATCTTGGAAGAAAAAATAATTAACTGTAAACACTCGCTAACAACAACTTATTTGCGTTATTCTGGTTTTGAGGAGGGATTATGCTAATTCTATTTAGTTTTCATTTTTTTTTCCTGCCAAAAAAGTTGGTGGGTCAATTTTTATTTTTTTTGGTACTGATAAATATAGGGATTGAGTTTTTTTTTGTTTTTGGTGAAATATGGGGATAGAGTTGGAATTAAAGGATGGCAGAACCCACGAAAAAAAAATAAAAGGGAAGGCAGAGCCTTCTAAGCACACCCGACACCAATGCCATGTTTGGAATATTGAAATATAAAAGTCCAAAAAAACAAAAAAGAATAATGAAATATAAGGTAATTTAACGTTTTGAATGCTAGTATGCTACTGAGAATGGGTTATAAATTAATTTTCAGGTTCAAATTACAGTAGATAATTTTTTAATTATTGAATATAAATAGTAAATAAATTGATGTTGATTTGAAATCATATCAGTTGTACTCACCAAAAAAATCATATCAGTTGTTATTAGTAAATCAAATGAATTAAGATTATAAGATAGGTTCTGAAGTAAATCAGCTCGTGTATAGCAGAATTATTACACTTGATTTGAAGCAGTACATAAGGGAGACTGAAACTCTTCAGACCTCTTCATGCCCCTAACTGTTCTTTTCCTTTGATATCTTCATCCTTCTAAGTTCTAACCAAGTTCTGTGAGCTCTGTAAAGAATATTTGTCCTCATTAATGGTAGTCTATGTTTTCGATTCCACAACTTCAAAATCTTCTTGTTCTCTCGTTGTCATACCTTTAACATTCAGTTGAGCTACAAGTGCATCAGCCGAGGTATGAAGTTAGCAGGGGGAAACAAAAATTGCTATTTCTATCTGAGAGAGAATCATTACGATAATGATAACTGATAAGTAACTGTCATTATAGAACAATATGATTAAGCTATCTCCATCTTCAGCATTTTTAAGTGCCAAGGCAAATAGAATCTTGCCCTGCATTAAATATGAATAACAGATAGCAGTGCTGAAATAACTTGAAGCCAGAACGGCGATCATCTGGCAAAACCTTTACATTTTGTAAGGACCTCATGCCTCATGGTATCTTTCCCACATCACCAGTACACAGAGAGAGCAAACAGATTCTATCTTTTTCATCAGACATCATAACAATTTTGAGTGGCATTTCAACAGAGAAAGGTGTTCCCACCACCACCACATCCTCGTTCACAAGAGATTTAAGCAAAATCCCAAGACTTTCAGGGAAATCCCTTTCAAGGAACAAAAATACTGTTGCTGGAGATAATGGAGATGGTTAAATTTGGTAAGCTTCTGGGGGAAAAAGCCACTGTTTAGAGAGTTGGGGATCTATAATTGCTGGTAGACATCCATTGGTAAAAAACACAAAGGTAGAATAAATGTTCAGGGCTATTTTGGGACAGTAACTTGGCAAGTGCAAATAATGCACATGTCCAGCATTTGGTTACAATGACATGAAAAAGTCCCGGAGAACAGGACGCTCTTTGGTTTAACAAGAGAATTCAATCAAAACAGTGCAAAACTTTTTCTGCTTCCAAGCATGTATTTGACTTCCTGACAATAAGAAGTTTTTGAAATTTCATCAAGATTGATTTTATAGGAAGGTTTTAGGACACTAATAACTGTTGGATTCAATCAAATCAGCTCCCAGTATTTAGATATATTGAACTCTACATACCATCAAAGAATGGCATAGAATTGAGTTCACAATGCAGCATTATTAATCACGAAGACAAAAGGGCTATGGATGCAAACTTTTCACTTCAAGAATGGACCAGTTTGTAATACATAAGAAGAGGACAACCCTAACAAGATATAGAGCTAAGAATAGAACTACATGAGGAGAAGCCTTGCTAGTCAAGCTTGCTTTTTTGTATTCAGTTCATAAATGCTCATAAGCATTTTGGTCTCTCAATGCCCCTGACAATTCACTTGAGAATCAGAAAGAGATGGCTCAACTTTACAGCACATGGCTCAGTCTTTTACAGCACTTGCCAGAGTAACCAAGTTAGCAAGTAATCGATCATGAACACTGTTCCTAAGATAATCTTAAAGACAGAGAATAATTCAGTCATATGAACACTGATTTGATGACTGATGAAACGTGGGAATGATTACTCAAATGATGGAGCAAGCAACCACATACTGGAAAACCAGAACAATAAAATCAAAGCCTTGCAAAGCAAGAAGCAATAAGCAACACCACAATTTCATATCCTTCTGAGAAAGATACCTCATATTCCATAAAGAAGTTTGTCAAGGCTGTTAAGAAAATACAGCAATAATAATACACCTTAATCACCAAATCACTGACTATAGAATTAAATGCTACAAACAAAACATTACTCATGAAGCAAGTTTACCCCTTAATAGTCTCTCAGCTTCCAAATCATCATCATCACCAGTATTGTTCTCATCATCTGTCTGCTTCGACGCCATCGTCTGCGCCGGAGCAGGCCCTGTAACTGACTGCTGATAAAGAACTCCACCAACGATGGTGAATAGCAAACAAAGCAATCCGAAGGGGCTGGCATGCTTGTCCCAAATGAGCACATTGATAGCCACAGTGAGAAACTTGTTCACAACACCAGTGACAGTAAAAGCCGTGGCGGAAACGGCCTTCCTGGCGGCAAAGCCAAAGAAACTAATCGCCAATCCAAACACACAGGATAGCCCAACAGCAGCAAGAGCACTGGGATCAAACAAGCTACCTGAACCGGATCTCAGAGCATCGAAAACCTCAAAATTCTCACCGGTAAGGAACCAGAAGAAGGGCGCAATCATGAGAGACAACAAATTGTTGTACAAAACAAAACCCCAAGTGTTCAACCCTAGATTCATAACCATGTGCTTGATGTAAACCATCTCAGTGGTGATGGTGACAAGGTAAGCAAAAGCCCAAGAATAAGCAGTGAGGGTAAAAGCGGAATCAGTGGAGACATACCCGACGGCGCCGGCGAGGATAACAACGAGAGAGAAAAATGTGAGCTTGGAGGGGCAGGGCTGGTGACGGAAAGCGGTGTCGGCAAGGGCGACGAGGAGAGGGGTGAGAGATCGGAAGACGATGAAGGTGTCGACGTTGGCGTGGCGGAGGAGGTTAGTGTTGGTGAAGATGGCGAGGAAGAAGACGAGTGCAGCGGGGAAGAAGCGCTTGGCGGTGTCGAGAGTGAAGGGGTCGTGGTGGAGGAACCCTAATTTACCGAGGAGGTAAACGCCGAGAGCGGAAGTGAGGTACTGGAGTGCGGTTAAGAGGCCAGGGTAGTTGAATTGGGTGATGGCGTACTTGTTGATGATGGCGAGAAGGCTGGAGCAGAGTGCGTAACCGACGACGAGGAAGGTGGTGGTGTAGTGCTGCTTTGATGCGTCGATTCGAATGGAAGACATTGGGAATGGTGGAGTGAGAGAGAGGGTTTGGAGAGCATAAATGTGTAATGTATTTGATTGGGGGTTTATGAATTATGATTGTGAATCAGATCACCGACACGGTGTGGTGTGGTGTGGTGAGGTGGGAGAGATCTTGAACAAGACCAAGAAAGAAAGAAATGGAGGGAATGAAGACTGCGACAGGGTTGAAATCGTAAAATTGGGATGGGAACTCCATCTAAAAACTTGTATACATGACATTCCAAGTTATAAAATTGTTTATTCAACAAATTTTACAGCACGTGCACGTGGGATGGCCCATATAAAATTATCCGTGTATGTGAGCACGTCCTCGATTCATCTCATGCCACATTGGAGCATTTGCCACAACTCACCATACACGTTGGCTATTAGCATATTGCTCTTCTTCAACCGTAACAATAAGATTACATTCCTTCATCATCTATAAAGTGTACTTATAAAGATAGGGATATTATATATCTTGTTCATTAATTTATTCTTTGTTTCCCTTTTTTTAACTTTTTATTTCATGATTCTACTTCAGTAGCAGCAATCACATAAATGTTTTCATCACTAACGCAACATTTATGGTTGTATGTTAGTTAGTTGCATTTTAATACCAAGTGAAGCCGTCACGTCACTGTTCCCAACATGGAGGAATTGAGTCAAAGTGGATGACATGACATAAATTAATCATCAACAAGTAGTACACTAATTGGTGATTAATTAACATACATATGCATATATATGCTTAATATGATTAATTGTAGCTCATTTTCTTCGCAACAAAAGCTCTCCTATAACTACTAACTGATGATGGTTGATATGCCTAGCTACTACATGACTACATCAGCATAAAGAGTCACCAAAGTACAAAATGAGAAGTAGAGTAGAGTTGGATTTTGTTAGAATCACTAATATGACCGAAAATTTTAGTATATTAGGCAGCAGGAGCGTAGTCATAGCCGTCATCGTCATCATCACCTTCCATGAAACTTGAATGATCATATCCATTAGTAGTTGCAGGAGCATAGCTACCATCATCACGATCATGGTTTTCAAGCATGTTGCAGCTAGGGGCAACATTAACCTTGGAAATGGAAGACATTTTTCTAGAGTAGTAAGCTAAGGAGTTATGTGTATGTGTTTTGATTGTTGTTGATAGAGATGAGAGAGCGTTCTATATAAAGGAGATAGAAAATGGTAGGAGTGGTTACTTTTGCCGGTAGGAATAAGAATCCACGAGAGGCAAGCATGTGGATCTAGGGTTGGGAAGTGAGCGTTACCCCAATTCCAATGGTGGATGGTGCTTGGTTTCTGCATCCACGTAGACCAATTCATCCGACTCAGCCCTACACGTTTCATACAACCCAGGTTGTTAATGTTGTTGGAGTGTGCCATTAAAACTCACGTACGCACGATTCTTCATCACTAGTGCTAGTGCTAGTGCAAGTTGGGCCACTTAAAGTGAAACTCTAATTAAGCTTCTTAGATTTGTATAATACAAGATTTGCATTGCCACATAATAATTTAATTAATTAATAACATTTCACTTGCTTATATATCAAGTAGAATGCAAGAATATTAGAAAGAATAATGTTAAAGTTCCATATACAACTACTTACGTGCATCATATACTCATAGTGTGATTATTGAAATGCTTTGGTTATTAACAAATTTTATAACAACATTCGTCAACCAAGCAATAACAAAAAAGAAATGATAATAAGAGGCCATCTTTTTATTGAAAAAAAATGAAAAATTTATTACTATTGAATTTTAAATGTAATTAAAGAAAAAAAAGTTGGCCTCAAACATTTGTTAGAAATTAAAAAAAGCTTTATTTTCTATAATGTATGAGCATGGACACGGACACGGGACACGACATGACACGCGACATGTTGATACACCAATTTTGATTTCTTATATGATACGGGCACACGGCATATATATAAAATATAATATATTTTTAATAAAATTATAATAATCTCTTCATATTTTATTTATGTTAAAATTTAAATTATTATTTTAAAATAATTTTAATGTCTGTTTTAATTATGTAAAGTATTTAAGATAATTTTTAATTTTAAGAAATAATAATATATATTATTTTTAAATTCATTTTAAGGATATAAGTTAAGAATAAAGTTGGACCACGTGATAATATTTTAGAGTGTCATGTGTGTCCGAAAAGGTTTTTTTTAAGGACACGGATGGATACTTAAGACACCCGTATCGTACGAGTATCGATAAGTATTATATCTAAAAAATGTCTAATACGTGGACACGCTGATTCAACAAAGTTTGCATGCTTCCTAGTTTATTTTGAATACATTTGTGCTTTTAAATACATTTTTTTTTATCTATTTAACTAATAAGTGTCTTGAAGACATTTTTTAACTAAATTCAATTTATATTCATCCATTTTCATTAACAATAATTCTATGTGAACAAGTGGTCTTGGCCAACTAAATCCAATCAAGTCATTTATTTCTATACTAAATAGAAGACTATTTCGATGTTAAATAGAACTTTATTTATGTGTAATTTTTTATATTATTTGATACCGAAATAATATTCTATTTAAGATAGAAATAAATCACTTGAATGAACTTGATTAGCCAAAATCACTTATTCAAATAGCATTACTTTTTCATTTATTGTTTGAAAATTACTTTAAAAAAAAGCTAAGGATAAATATTTCTAAAATATTCATTAAATATGTTCTGTAAACACATAAATATTTTGCACTTAGTTACTTTTTATTATCTAGCATTTTTGCAAAGTCACTTAATATGCTATTATTTTACTCACTCAATGTAGCATTAGTGAGTGCATTACTGCTTAATGAGAAGCTTTACCTAGATTATAGTACAGTGAGTACGACAAATTTTAGTTTGAACCATAAAAGAAAATTGATATTTTTCGTAAATTTAGAAGAGTAAATTATATAAAATTATTTAAAATGTTTTAAAATCCGTTCATTTATTTAAAATTATAACATAAAAAGTTTTAAAAAAAATGAAATTCTAACGAATATAAGCCGGAGATGGATCGGAATTGAAAGGAATAAGTCACAAACTTCGTTAACATTCTTCAATGATGTTCATATGCTACATGTCCCTTTGAGCTTTTGAAAATTGAAATTCACCAGCATTAAATGTAGGGTGCAGTGACTGGGCGAGTTTGGTTTTTCAATACAAAGTAAACTATTGAAACTACACTAGTTATTAGATATGGGCACGTGGCGACACTTTGCATACCAAGCATGCGTAGTTATATATAAATAATTTAGCATAATCAAAATAACCAGCGAGTGAGCTTATTCCTAGCATAAGTGATAAATAGCTTAAGTTATTTAAGTGTTTAGTTTTGAATTTGAATCTTGGCATATATATAAAAGAAGACATAATCACATCAAATCCTTAAAAAAAATATTCGATAAGATGTAAGAAATTAATTAGAATCTGTTAAATTTAGAATGCCCTAAAAAAATAACTGGATACTTCTTATATATTATTAATTAACGAAATATCGTCTATGATATAGTTAGTATTTCATATCTAATTAATCATCTATGATAATGCATGGGAAAATTAATCAGCTAATTGAAAAGCTGATGAGGTCAGAAACCTTGTATTATATTCTACGTAATGTGTTCCACTCTTCTCATCATCGTCATCATAATCATTTGTTAGACCTCTACATGAAAAAACATAAGCAACTAACAAATTTTAATTTGCTTATCTGATCACTTCAAGTTGTTTCTATCACTTTTATTTTATTTTGACAGGAAATGTAAGCAATCAACTTCCAAACATAACTATATATATCAACAACTAATTAATAATTAAGGCAATATTATATAAGCCCCACACCACATTATGTATATTATATTTAATTTGTAACAAGTTTATATACATGCTACATCATCATAGCATAACAGTACAAACTAAGGTAGTTTCTTGTCTGACAAAATTATATTATCCAGTAAATTATATTATAACCACACACACTCTCTCTCTATATATAACCAACTAGCTAGGGTTTGAAATAAGCATACATACGCACACATACATGCAGTATTAGGAGCGAGTTACATATGTCGGTGATCTTCAGTATAGTATCTGATCTGTTATATAGTCTAAGCTGCAGGAGCATAATCGTAGCCCCCATCATCATCGTCGCCATCGTCGTCATCTCCTTCTTCAAGGAGTACCGCCGATACGGGCTTGTAATAAGTACACCATTCATGATGATGACAAGGAACAACTTCTTTCTCGTGCATATTATTGGCATGGAGAAGAAGAACCTGCATCATCATCATTTCTCACTTCGTAATTTATTACTAGAAAATATGAGCTTATTAACTAACGCGGCTTATTAGTTAATTGAGGTAAATGAAATGGCAGACCTAGGTAGGTATATATAGATAGAGTCAGGGACGGACCCATGCATTAGCTTAGGATACTTGCCTCCATATAAATTTTGATTTTGTTCTTAAAAAAAATTAATAATATGTATACGCCCCATTTAGTTATCCCACTTATTTATTTTTTATTTTCTTTTTTTTTATATTTTATTTCTTAAATTTTTTTATTATTATTAAAATTAATTTTAAATAAATAGTATATAATTTAATAATTTTCTTTCCCTAATAATATTAGTTTGATCAAGTGAATCTAATAATATAAAAACTTTATTATTTTTTAATTTCAGTATCTAATAATATAAAAACTTTATTATTTTTTAATTTCAGTATCTCACCTTCTCATTCTTTGCCTTTTCATATTTTTTACATTTCATTATTTTTATTTTTCAATTACAAATTTTATTTTAATTATTCAATAATTTAGGTATTAATCTATATTTTACTATTTTCATGAGTTTATATATTTTAGTTTACAACATTGCTATGAATGTAATTTTTAGAGGGCCAATAATTAAGTTATCATTGAATATTAAAAAATTTATCATTCGAAATTGAAAAAAATTATCATTCAAACAGAATAAAAATAATTACTCACAGAATATATAAATTATTATCCGTAACTCATTTACTATCATCATTAAGTACATTACCTCTCAAATAAGTTGACTCTAAATAATTTCTCATTATTTTATTCTCAATTCATTAATCCTTATTTAACTTTATTTTTATTTTCATTTTTATTAAATGTTAATGTTATATTATAAGTGTGATTATATATATTTTTATATTAGTTTCATCAATGTACTAATTTAGAATAAATTAATGGTTAATATAATTTTTTTCTTCTAATAACTAATTTATATTTATATTTGTCTATTTAAAATTAATATTTTTATATAATAATATATATTACGTTTTCTCCTCAATAAAAATTTTCTGGGTCCGCCACTAGATAGAGTAGTCAGATCAAGGAGTATGCGTTAGGGTTATGCAAGGTAAATTCTACCATATTCTACTGTTAAAGTAAAAAGATTAAGTGTTCATCTTTAATTTCCACAATTATACAAATTAAATGAGGTTACAAGTCCCCCTCAAATAAGTTAATATCTGGAAAAAAAAAGTCTTATTAAATTTTACATTTTTTTATTCTATATATAATAGTTAAATCTTGTAACATTAATTCTTTTAAATTTTTGTAACTCATACATTAGCTAACCAATTTTTTCAACCAATATTAACTAAAAATTTTTAAATTATTTTATTTATTTTAAATTATAAATCTTAAATTTTAAATTATAAATTAAACTCTAAAGTGAGTTAATATTAATTAATTAAAAGTTAATTTTGTGTACTTTTTCGTAAATTACATATATGTTAAAAACTAATTCTCACCAATAATAAAAGATTGGTGATATATAATTCTCTAATAGACCTTATAATTAATAACAAAGAGCAATGCTATAATCAACAATTTTTTTATCCGATATGAAACAACAGTATGTAATAGGTAAACGTTGATATTTGTTTATGTCTTTTCAATGAGAATGAATAAAATTAAAGATTGGTTAAGATACATATTGGTGGAGGAAGTGAGATTTGGTGGGAGAGTAGAGTATGTATGAATTTAGAAGGATGTGCGAGGAACGTGGAGAAATGTGAGCATAGCTTTCATGAGCGTGCCATGCCCGGGAGATAAAGTTCCTACCTGGCACTTCACAAACCCAACAAATCGAATCTATGTCCATAAACAATCTATATTTAATTAGTGGGAGATGATATGTGTTGGATTTGAGTTTATTTTAAAGATTTCTCCTTCGAATCTCTCGCTCTTAATTAAGTGGACTAGACCAGTGAAGATAGCCCAACTTAGTCCTTTTATTATTATTTTTTGCCACGACACTACTTTTGTATCTTGGGTCCTTGCAAAATATGGCAATATATGCATTATGGGCCTAGTCCATGTCTCTTTTGTTTTCGGTATGACTTATGAGATAAATTCTGATCGGCCCAAGAAAATAAAAACAAACATGTCAAAAAAAAGAAAGAAAGAAATGAATTCTAGGTTCTAGGCTTCTAGCTTCTTCCCTCGGAACAGGAATTGGCCTTTGTTGATTTTCCTTCTGGAAGCTAAGATTACTGAAAATGAAAGATGTTGAGGTCATTCATATATGACTTCTGACTCCAAATATCATCCATTAATATCTGATTTAATAATCAATCTTCATCACAAGAAAATCATAAGTCATCCCCCTTAGCTTGTGAATTGATTTTTGAGATGTTTACCATTTGCTTATTATTTTATTGAGCTTACTACTATTTGACCAACATATGAAAACTTAATTAATGATCATTAATCAATGAACAAGTAGCAAACTAGCAATCATTCGATCACCTTGAGAAAGGTCATACACATATGACTCACGCTACTATGATGCAGACCTCGAATTTGGAGCTTTATAACCTAGGCTACTAAATCTAATCGTTAGATTAATTATTTTTTTTATTATGAATTGTAACTTATATATATTTTTTTCTTTTGAAAAAGAAGTTTTGTATTTGAGTTTCGTCTAAAATACTAAAAGAAATTATTAACTGTTTTTTTAAGGTGTCAGTCAATAAATTTTCGAAAAATTTTATCCTTATAAGATATTATTTATTAAAACTAACACATTTCCATGACTTAAGAACGAATATAATACACAAAATTATACATATATGGTTAAAGTATATGTACTTTAATTAACTCAATGTATGTATGTCGAAGGCATTTTGGTAATATACAAAAATTCCTAGATTTTAATGTTAAACAAATAAATTATTTTTATAACAAGCTGAAATAATATTTCCAAAACAACCATGCTAACTAATAAAAATTCAGTTAATAGTTTAAATTAAATATTTTATTTCTTTAAGTTTCAGATGTTCTAATTTTAAAAAAATACAAAGTTAATTTATTATTGATTGTTTTAGATTTCGAATGTTTTATGACTTTTATTATAAATGTTATATAAATAATGATTATGAATATTTTATTTTTTATTCATAAAAAAAATATTAGTTATTTATATTTTTTTTTTTTCAAAATATTATTTCAAACATTAAAAGCAGTTCCGTATAAGATCGGTATACGTACGTGCATGTGCATACATCATAGTTCCCACTATAACTTGAGTTCATAGTAAGATAAATGCCAACGTAATGGATATGATGGGTGAGTGCTTGGTTCATAATTTCATATTCATACGATGGACATCTTTATTTTTATTAAAAAGTAAAATAAAATAAACGAGTGGGTTAAAGTCTTGGTTAGTTGGTTATATTAGATAATATAACATTAATGTATGATGAGGTTTCTTCCGACAACAGTGCTAGGTAACCAACAAAAATTTAGCTAACATCAACCAACAATTTAAATCAAATATTTTATTTTTTTAGATTTCGGATATAGGTTTCAAATATTTCGTTTCTATTTAGTTATTTTAGGTTTCGAATGTTCTATTTCTATAAAAATTACGGATGTTCCATTGACTTCCATAATGAATGTTCGTTATGAATGTTCTATTTTTGTTGGCTGTTTTGTTGATTAAAAAAATATTGGCTGCTTATACTTTTTTCTTCTTCCAATTAGCTTAGTAATCTTATATAAATGGACCATCCATGTTCATTTTATTGTTCACCCATTATGTGTTTTAATATATTATCTAAATAGCTATAATTTAAACGTATTTTTTTAATTTAACATATATAATTATGTATTTATAATATTTAATATTATATATTTATTCTAACACTAATTAATAAATACACACAAAAATAAAATAAACAAATTATAACAATTTATAACTACCTAATTATCACTGCCAGATGTTTCCTTATATTATTTGCGTAAACTTGTTCGCATTATTGAAGGCTTGAAGCTGTAGTACAGCTGCACTATTATTTACCCCCATAATTCCGAAAAAGAACAATTCACTTATAGCATAGTTAAATGCATAATAATTCTATTTGTATATTAAAATTGGTTATTAATAATAATATAAATTATATTTCAATGTATATTATATACGATGGTTAATTTTAATGGCTGATTTTAGTATATACTTATTATAACCATATATAAACACGCTAAGCAAACGGAAAAATCTCAATTCCAATAAAATAATCTACTTGGTGGGTCAACGTGAGAAAGAAAGAAAATAAATTAGATACTACATGTGATGAGAAGCATCTTAATAAGCTTAGGATATCAACAAGGCAAGTGCTTCCTAATGTCACTGTCACATGTGCTGTACTCTCTTTGCAATGAGAATCATATTCATATGAGATGCTTCTTAATTCTGTGGACCCAAAATTTTAATTTGATTAATTAGCTGTTTTTTTCAATATAATATGGGGATTTAAATAAATTTGGATCGCCTTTATTCAAACAAGGGTATAGTTGGGACTGACTTTGATTGAAACTTATACAGAAATACAGTACTATAAAACTTAATTAGGTAGATTATACGAATATTTCTATTTATTTATGCGTGTACATCTAAATCCTTTTTTAAAAAAAAGTTTTGTATTGAATCATTTCCTTTTGTTGGTCTGGGTGTTGATCTATTTTTTTTCATGAACGGACGAGCTAAAGCCCAAGAAACAAATGTACGAGTCCAATAATAGACACTACATTGACTGACCAAAGCCAATATACTTTATTTTTGTTGACTAAGAAGACACTACATTGTCATGGCCCAAAAATCCCACACTAATGAATAACTTTTGTAGTTTATTAAGCAAGTAATTGTCTTGCAATATTTTTCAACGCATGCTCTATAATAATCTATGAAGCATGAACTCTATTAGAGACGGGAGAAGAGAGAATACGGAACGCCCCATATATTAATTTTAATTTTTTATATGATACGAAATATAATATATATAAAATATAATATATTTTTTTAAAAATTTAATAATATCTTAATATTTTATTTATATTAAAATTTAAATTAATTTTTTTTAATTATATAAAGTATTTAAGATAATTTTTAGTTTTAAAAAATATTAATATATATTATTTTAAAACTCATTCTAAGGATATAACATATAAATTAAAAATAAAGTTGAATGCGATAACATGTTATGATATTTTGAAGTGTTAAAAATATTCAAAAATGTTTTGTTTTTTATAAAGACACATGAACACTATAAACACACATGTCGGACGAGTATCCATGAGTATCATATCAATAAAGTATCCGACACATAAATACGCTAATTTAACGAAGTATGCATGCTTAATAATTTAATATCGAACTTGAGCTCGAGGATGCTAAAAAGTAAGAAAAGCATGGAAAGAGAAACTAAAGATAAAGCTTTGTAATTTATGTTCTCATAATAAAATCTATCCTAATTTCTTAAATCGAATTATGTTACAGACACTTTAATAAAAAAAATAGGGAAAAAATACACAAATTTTTTACACACCTGTATATATATAAAATAATTATGAATAATGCTACAGAACTAACATTATGAAGTTAATAAGGAGTTAATAATTAAATTATCATCAAAAGTTTATATGAGTTATCATTCATAACTTATATATCCAACTATAACTTATCATCCATAACATATATTGACTCCCTATTAATCATAATGTGTTGGTTTCGTAGTCTTTTTATATATATATATAAATACTAGGGAACCAACGGTTAGGGAGCCATTAAGGAATTAATAATTAAGTTACCATGAGTTATCATCCGTAACTCATATATTTAACATTAAGTTATTATTCAAAATTTATATAAATTATCATTTGTAACCATGTGTTGGCTCCCTATTGGTCATAATGTATTGGCTCTTATTTTTTTTTATATATAAAATTGTATTTTTTCCTTTTTTCCTATAAAATATTAAAATTAAAGTAAAAAGAATATAAATTGTAAATATATTTTATACTAATAGTTGATTTTGTTGTTTTTTGTTTTTTAATATATACAGAGATTTTGGTGTTTGTTGACAGCAGTAAAAAAGGAAAGAAGAATGCAATATTGCAATGCATGAAGCATGAAGAGATGAGGTGCGGAGTCCTATGCATGTTATTGTTTTGTAGTCGAATCCAACGAGGGATAAAAATGGCATCCTGTGGTGATCGGACGGTGGATGGGGGTTCCAGAGAGAAGAGAAATACTACAAATTACAAAAGGCAATTTCGAAGGAAGCCTTCATGCCAAACAAAAGTACGAATTCCAAGTAAACTGTTGAGCCCCCATGTTTGTCCTTTCCTTTTTCTTCAACGTATTACACCATACAGAAAGGGACATTCATTTTGGGGCTAACTATAAGGTAACCCCCTGCACCTAACATGGACCGCTAAATACACCACACTAATAACTATAGGATTTCACTTGCCTGCTTAAGCAATAATTTTTTAATTATATGATTTAATTCAATATTAATAAATTTTTAAATAAAATTTAGATCTATGACGTATTATTTATTAAAAAGGTTTGAATAAATTATAAATTTGATATTTTCAATGTTTTCAAATTTTAAAGATTAATGAACTATTTGTATTTAATAATTAGAAAATATATGTTATATTAGTTAAGGAGAATAAATTTATTCTCCAAATATTAGCATACCTATAAATGTGTTAGAGTAATGAAATATTATTTTAAGAATATTTTCTTAAATATTAGTAAGTGACAAAGAAAACAATATACTTCTAAGATCTATTTTAAAATATTAATAAATAAATAAATTTTCTTTCATTTAATAATAACTAGAGATATTTAAGAGAATCTATAGGAAATTGAATTACTTCAGTTCTCATTGAGTTACTATTTTAATTTAAAGAGTAAAGGATATTTATGCTCCTAATGTTTTAAAAATTGTACAAATTTATCTTTGATTTTTGTGAAATACTTAATAACTCCTGACCGTTGAAAAAATAGTACAATTATACACCTCTGTTAGTTTGACTCGGCTAAAAAACGAAAATTACTTATGTAGCTATTGAAAAAACATTTGTGATTCTTTTTTTTTTTTCATCATGTGAGTGATTTTGTAAAGAATTCAATTGAAAGTTGTTGTTTTTTTTAGCCGAGTCAAACTCACAAATGGACATAATTGTACTATTTTTTCAAAGGTTAGAAATTACTAAGTATTTCACAAAAGTCAGGGCATAAATATATTTTTTTTTTCTAATTTAAAATTTAAAATTTAAAATTTAAAATCTACTATCTTTGTATTAATCTGTATTTGCATATGACCTCTTCAATTTGAACAAAATAGCGTGTTCAAATAAAGAAGTAGCTAAGCCAACTATGACCAATGCATTCAACGCGATAATATGATAGTCAACTTAGTGGGCGCCCGCCTGCTCTTCATATATCAAGTTATTATTATTAACAAAGAATTTAAAAATAATTTGTATATATCATATGTAGGTTAACATCTTTTACGATTTGAATGATATTTTCTCTAAGCAAATTTTTTATTTTATATTACTTACATATTACATTAACTATTTTAATTACTAGTTTTTTTTTCTCTTTTAGTTGATATTTCTTCTCTAGTACTTATTATACTAATATGTACCATTCAATTATATATTATTTTTTAAATTTCTCTTTTTGATATTATAATTCAGTTAATATGAATTTATTTATTTATTTTAAAAAATATGTATTTTAACTTAAAAACAAAAGAAAAAGTTTTATTAGTACATAAACTTTTCGTTAATTTTCTTTTTGTGTGAGGAGACAAAAAGAACAAAGGAAAAATGTGAATGTTAATTTGTATATTTAATAATAACATTTTATTTTTTATTATTGTTAAATATATTTATTTAGAAATATTTTATTTTTAAGAAGAGGAATGAGATAATTCAAAACATAACATTTATTTAAAGAAATTACTCAATTGATTATGACCAACATGTTTTTTTAGTATCTATCTGTTTTTTTTTTTTTTTTTTACATTGTATCTATCTTACATTTAAGTTAATATTAGCCTAATTAAAAAAATAGTCACCAAAAAAGTAAATAAAAAAATGTGTAAAAAGATATTAACCTACGTATAAATTGCAGGTGTACAGTGTGAGAGGCGATTTCCGCGTTTGTTAATTTGTTATTAATTATTATGAATTGTGAAATTTGAATTTTGTGAGCTTGAAATTGAAGGGAAGTTAGCCTCCGATTTAAAACGGAAGCGAATCTGTGAAACAAATACCTGTCATCGCCAACTTTCTTTCTGTGTGTCACTAAGCACTATAAGTAATAACCATTTAAACTCTAATTATTATTTTTATTATTATTATTGTTGTTTCATTTTCTTATTTTTGTTCCTCTTTTTTCTCAATTCCTCTCTTCTCTCCTTCCATATTCATTTCATTCATTCCTTCATTCTTTCATTCCCGTTTCATCTTCCTCCCTGCCGTTGCTTTCCAAGGTACAATTTTTCGCACTTTCATTTCCCATGCTCTGCTAATTCCTTTAACTTGATTCATGCTTCTCTCGCTCTCTCTCTCCTCCATTGCTTGCTTTTCATGCTCTTCTATGTTTTTTCTTGTTTTGTCGGGGCTTCGTCAAACCGAAATCTTGCTTCGGTTCAATGCCTCTCCTTTTTATTTTTGAAAATTCATAATAACATACTCTGCAATCTGCATGTCAATAAATGGATTCATGTCAAATTCCTAGCCAAGATTTCCTGGGTTTGAGAGATACACGACAAGCTAAATGGATTTGAATACAGATCAAATATGGCATATAGGTCTTACTGAAAAAGGGGATAAAATTATAAAAATGTGCTTTTGCTTCAGCTCAATTTCACTCACCGATTTACATATGCAGACTACTGTTTACATCTGGTTTTGATTTCCTCAATGCTCTGTGCCTCAACTCAGAGAAAGCAAGCTTTTTTCCTTGAAAAAGTTTTGCTTTTTTTGTTAATTTGCTTTGGTAAATTTCTCTTTGTAAAGGGATCTTTTGTTGGGACATGTTCTATAATCAAAAGCTGTTTGTTGTTTGTCTGCATTTTTTCTTTTCATTTAAGCAAGCTATCTGACTAAAATGGATTCAAATTTTTTTTTTCTTTTTCTATCAGGGTGAGGTGAAAATGGCTGATGCAGCAAAAGCAGATGCACCCTTGGTGCCACCATCATCTAGGAACCTTCCTGATTTCAAGAAATCCGTTAAATTGAAGTATGTCAAGCTTGGTTACCACTACCTCATCACCCATGGAATGTACCTATTCCTTTCCCCACTTGTGGTGCTGATTTCTGCACAGCTCTCCACTTTCTCATTACAAGACTTCTATGATCTATGGCAGCATCTTCAATACAACTTGATTTCTGTTATTCTTTGCTCTACCCTCCTTGTGTTCTTGTCCACCCTCTACTTTTTGACTCGCCCTCAACCTGTGTACCTTGTCAATTTTGCCTGCTACAAGCCCGACGAATCCCGGAAATGCACCAAGAGGATATTCATGGAGCACTCCCGGTTGGCTGGCACCTTCACTGAGGAAAATCTTAACTTCCAGCAGAAGATCCTTGAGAGATCTGGCCTTGGAGAGGACACTTACCTTCCAGAGGCTGTTCTCAACATTCCTCCCAATCCTTCGATGAAAGAAGCTAGAAAAGAAGCTGAGACTGTGATGTTTGGAGCCATTGACCAGCTATTCGCTAAGACCTCTGTAAATCCTAAAGACATTGGGATTCTAATTGTGAATTGCAGCCTGTTCAACCCAACTCCATCACTTTCAGCAATGGTTGTCAATCACTACAAGCTTCGAGGGAACATAAGAAGCTACAACTTAGGTGGGATGGGATGCAGTGCGGGGCTAATCTCAATTGATCTTGCTAAAGATCTTCTCCAGGCCCATCCTAATTCCTATGCACTGATCATTAGCATGGAGAATATCACACTGAATTGGTATTTTGGAAATGATCGATCAAAGCTTGTTTCAAATTGTTTATTTC
>JASCZI010000205.1:0-11842 GCA_036250425.1 Stylosanthes scabra
AAAAAAAAAAAAAGGAATGCAGGAAAGAAAAGAAAAGAAAAGAATATGATAAGTAAACCAAAGTAGTCAAAGAAAGAGTAGTGAGCGGACTAATGATAATTATTATCTCACATTGGTATACAAATATAATAGGATGAAGTTTATATTTCTTCCTGTAAAAAAAAAAATTATATTCTTGAGAAATATAATATTTGTAATATATAGTTTTTAAGAAAATATTATTTGGAGAGTAAATATATGTAGATGATCCAACAATATTGAATCAAATAAGTCAAATAAGTTCCATCTTCTCGTAACCCCCTCCTTGTGTCCCTTCGACGTTCCATGTGTAGAAGAGAATATTTAATTGCTGCTGATCTCTGGTGGATCTGGAGGAATCGGTGTAATATGATTTTTAAGTCTGATGCTGCCTGGACTTCTCGACGGGTTGCTATTTTCGTTCATCATTCGGTTTCAGAGTTTCTTGGGTTACAATTGAGGTATTCTCCTACATTCTCTAATGTTGTCATCTCTTGGACTCCCCCTCCTCAAGATTTCTTTAAAGTGAATTGTGATGCGTCTATATCTTGATCGATCATTAGCTGGCTGGTTTTGGTTGTATAATTATAAATGAGAATCGAGCATTTGTGAAGGCTTGCTCGGATAGCAACCCTAGTTGAAGAGTTTTCCGTTGTGAATTGTTTGCAGTTTGGAGGGACCTTGTGTTAGCTTGGAAATGTGGGATTAGATCTATCATCTGCCAAACAGATTCATTTTGAAGTTTACTCTTCTATTTTGAACACCACGTATTGTGATTTTGTTGCGAATAGAGATCTTTAATTTTTGGTAAAATCTATCCTTAAGTTGCGCCTTCGATCTTGGGAAGTTCATTTTGAGCATGTCAATCGTTATTGCAACAAAGAGTTGATCTTCTTGCTAAATGTGGTGCTAAGGATCACATGATTTATATTGAATGGTTGGAACCTGGTCAAAAGCTTCACCATGTTCTTATTTCTTATCTAGCTTAGCTTTGTTTTATTTTCTTAGTCACCAAAAAAATAAGTTCTAATATTATATTAGACACTAGCGGATTGATGCAAGAACCGCTGTAAAATAGATAAATAGAAAAAATATAACGGCAGTTGAGGTCGGAATCGCCACAAAATATAGTTATTTATTTAATATATTTTTAACTTATTAACCGCCTTAAAACATATAAATGCCAAAAATATGTAGCGGCGATTAAGTTTGGAACTGCCGCAAAATATATTTTTGTTTATTTAACTTATTTTTAACTTAGATATCAATTTTTATTACCTTATATATTTTAACATATTCTAGAATTCAAATTAACTAACTCTAGTTCTATTTCAAAAATTAGTTAATAAAAAGGTGAGAGATGCATTTTTTTTATAAACAATCTAGAAATTGTATTTTTTTTTTCTAGAGAGGTGTAACTTATAATAACAATCTTAAATTTGACATCAGTTTTAATTGAATGTCAAAAAAAAAAAAACTAAAACTAGATAATTATAAAAGTATACTTACATTAGGGATATATGGGATTTGAGTAGTGACATGGAATCCTAATTCATAAGTCTAATTATCCTCCTAATACTTAAAGTGGTAAGGAATTCAAATATTAATATTATTTTTTAAAAACATCAAAAATATAAAAGATGTAAAACTTTTTTTATTTAGAATTAGGAGGATAATTAGGCTTACGAATTAAGACTCCAAATCATTTTTCATGTGATTTTACTTTTGAGTACTAATTAATGTAGTTATGATGATAGTCACATAGTTTTCAGAACCTATTTATAATTAAGTGGATGATAAAACATCTAACAAAATACTAATGGGTAAAAAGTAAATATATCCCTATTTTTTAAAAAAAATTGGATAAAAATATCATCCACTTCGATAAAATACCTACATACTCCCAATCTTCGAGGAAAGTGGACAATACTATCTCTCCGATGATCAAACCCACATGTGATCCTTATGAAGACGTGTGATGTGGCTATCAACGGTGTTTAACTGGTTTTACAGAACCACGCTGTACAAACCAGGCCCGTAATTAATATTAAACAACAAAACGAAAGTTGATTCATTTAGAGAAACGAAACCTTATTTCAAAGGGTTCATGTAAAGGAGGGGTAACGACTTCAATCGTTTTGCTATATCGTGGCTCTATTAAGACCAGCTAGACATTATTGACAGCCACATTAGACGCCTTCATAACGATCACACGTGTGTTAGATCATCGGAGGATAGTATTGTCCACTTTTCTTGAAGGTTGGTGGCATGTGTGTATTTCAGCAAAGTGGAGGTTATTTTTATCCAATTTTAAAAAAGTCCGAGATATATTTGTCTTTTATCCTAAACTAATTACATGTTAAAGATTAAATGTTATATATTTTATACGTCCATTATGCCAAAGGTTTTTTTGAATTTGTGTGAATTTTTATATGCTTATACTTGTTTTTATTTTTCATTTATTTCCTTCTTCAATTTTTGTTTTATTTTAGAATTCAACAATGATTGAATTTCCTATGAAAAGGAAACAAAAAATTAAAGTTCTTCTTTTTAGGAAGGAACAATTAGAAAAATTCTATTACAATCTTTTTCAAACCTCTGAAAAAGCATGAAAAATAGGTTCGAATAGTACGATCTTATTGTCACCCCATATTATATAAAAATGGTGATCTCGTAGTTCTTGATTTGTAAAAATAGGTTGTTAGGTGCTCTTTTTTTTTTTTCTTCCATCGAGTTAAATCTTCCTTTCGTAGAAAATTCAATACCATACCTTGATACTAATTATTCCAAAAGTTTAATGATTATAAGAGGAGGGTGGTAAATAAATTTTATATTTCCAACACGCGTCTCATGCAAGAGTTTTTTTTTTTTTGTGTAAATGTTTTGTACAAGTTTTATTTCTCTTTTTGTTTGTCTTGTTGAACAAAAATAAATCAAATTTTAGATCTTTAAGATTATAAAAATTATGATACTATGTCATAATATTTTTTTTCTAAAAGTTTAATAAGCAGATTAGAGATGAGGCAAATAAAAATAGTTAAATTTTAAATAATAATAATAATACATTAGAAAGAATCTATATATCAATTTCAACAATTCCCACTGACCATGATATGGGGGGTCGTAACAATATATACAAAAGGTATCACTCAAATTATAGATATATATTCTTATAACATGAGAGATGTCGTGCATATATAAAACACTAAGATTATTGAAATGTGACCAGACGGCAAAAGCTCATGTTAATAAATCTCATGATATTACATTTATATTTATTTACATATACTCATATTCATATATAAATTATGAAAGTGGTTTAAATATATCATAGTTTAGGATAATTTAGTAATTTTAATTGTTGATTTTAATTAAAAAATAATATTAATATTTCACTGAATTACCATAAATTATTATATACCCGAAACGTTGTGTGCATTCTGTATAATTACTTGTTCCACATTATACACTATTAATTTATTATTCCCTATGTTTCTACCTCCACATACAACTTTGAGTATGACAATGTTAATCTTTTTGCCTGTCTATATCATAGATGCAAATTTGCAATTTATGGTGATTGGAGAGTGTGTCCAACCCATTGAGAAATAGGCACATAGATCACACTGGACCACACATGATGCTTACTTTTCATTAACACACTTAGACACATCTATTATTTATAGACAGCTATACCTATTTATATATTGCACTACTTTCCATTAATTTTAACAGTACTTATAATAAAAATCATTTTAAGTATTTCGTTATTTATGATAATTTAGTAATTAATTTTAATATATTATATATATTAAAATAATTTTATAACTAAAATTAACGATTAAAATTATCAAAATTATTTTTTGAAGTACTTAAAATGCTTTTTATATAATATCAAATAAAATTATACTACAACTGTTATTTACGTATCGAAAAATATAATATTCAAAGAGATATCTCAAAATATTACAGCATAACTTTTTTCTGATTTTTAAATTGAAGAGATTTAGGTTTGTTTCTATTTTAACTTATTATAATTCTCAATAATCGAATTTTGTACTCAATTTAATTTTAGCTCCTAATTTAATATTGAGATTATTGATTTTATTATTACTTTTTAAAAAATAGATCTGATATTTTTTTTCTCTTATTTATAATTAAGTATCGTTTGACTTTATTGTAAAAAGGAAAAGAAAAACATCAAATTAAAATTCTAGTGCAATAATAGTATTATTGATAACTATATATAATCCATCAAAAAAGAGACAAGGGCTACTTTTGTTTGGCTTTATGCTTTCAAAAAAACAAATAGGTACCTAAAATGTATTATAATTCCTTTTAGTAATGTTACATGTATATATTATTTTTATGCGTCTTTCTTTTATTTATTTTCTATTTTTAGCATTAAAAGTGACTCATAATTCATAAATAGTGAAAATAATTATAGAGTTTGTCTTTTATATTATAAAAAAATAATACAAACACGGTTTTCTAAATTTTCTTTTTTGCTGGTTCACTACTTTTGTTCTCTTTCACTAACACTACCTAGCTGTTCACTGCAACATAAAAACAAACAAATATACTGTGCTATAAATAGTAAATATTCTTCCCATAGTTTTATAGAATGACTAAATTTTTACTCTAACTTTCTTTTTCTTTTTTTAAATTCTGCAAAATTCTACTTCTCAATCAGGCACACATGCATGTAAAAAAAATTTATCTAAATAAAAAAATCTTTTATATATATATACTCTTAGAGTATTCAATGTTACACATCATGAAATAGATGCATAGTGATGAATATATAAATTTATACCACAAATATTTGAGGATAAATTAGTGCAGAATTTATTTTTAATATTTTTGCACTTTCACAATAATCACCATCCTTATTTTCGTCACAGATTTCGTAAGTCCCTTCAAATTTCTCTTCACTATCATGGATCATTTCTTCTAAAATTTTTTTTCATCTCTCATCATTCACACCTGACTCGTGTTGAACCCCATTTAATTTATAACCAAATAATTTTTGAATAGGCTACATTTAATAATAATCCCCCCTATATATTCTGCTAGATCATGATACTAAGTTAGAACCCAGGTAAACACAGTATAAACAGGTGTAACGATGATCATCAAGATATGACCCTAACCAAGTATTCTACCTTTTACGCAATTTAAGTGAATATTGAGAGGCCTTTGCATGTATCAACAAATTTTATATAAATAGAGTAGACAATTGCAGGTCTATAATCTATGTAGTATATTGCGTTTAGGGTTTAGGATTTGAATTTATACTGTTACTAAATAACTTCGGCTAAATTAGTGTGAATTTATAGGGAAAAAGGCCAATTTAACTTGTCCTGATTACATTACAATAATTTCGATAAATAGCAGTAGTTCTTGCGACTATTCGTAATATGTGCTGCTAAATTTTTAAATTTTGTGTCGATTTATATCTAACCGCGGTTAAATAGTATATTTCTAAAAGTGTTCTTGATTCCTTTCCTAAGGTGTTCTAAAAATTGATGCAAGTACCTAGCCGCTCCCCTCCCCCCAAAAAAGTCATTAGTTCAAATGATATTTTTATTTCGGTGGGTAATAAATAATTAATGCACGTGTTTATATATATATCCTATTTTTTCCAAGTTGATATTTTTATTCTGTGGTTCAGCAATAAAATTGAAAACACGATATGCCAGTTGATAATTTCAAATAAGTCCTTTAACAATAAGGCATCATCTATACTTCTATATTATTATGTTAGTAGTTGTCTAATTTTGTGTTCAAATGTTTGACTAACATATATTTCATGATGACATTTGAAGCTACCTCACCAACTCAGAGATACCAGGCCACATGTGTGACGATACGGCATAAATGAATATTATGTTACTATATATGATACCTTAGTCACGGCTGCTTCATCCTGTACCTACCAGCCATCACCACAAATTATTCAATTTATTTATATTATTAAATAAACATATTAAAATATGTGTTCATTTAATATAAGAAATATTGATGAATTGTACAAAAAATAATAAGTTATTCATTATCGTTAAGGGTGTACATGAAATCGGGTGAAGTCGGGTTTTTTTATCCAGACCCGACCCAAAATATACCTCGGTCTATTATTGAAACCCTAGCCCGGTGTCAAACCCGATGAAATCTCTTTCTTTTTGGATCGGGTAAAATCCGGGTAAAGCCGGTATACCCGAATTAAATTAAAAAAAATTATAAGTAATAATACTATTAATTTTAGCCCCAAATAATTTTTTACAATATTAATAATAATAATAATATTAACTTATATTACACATAATTAAAGAATTCTATAAATTTATCCAAATAAAAAGAATGTTATAACTTTCAGCAATAATGTTCAACAATAATTCTCAACTAACATATATTAAAATTATTAATTTTGAGTTTTTCTCTTTTGTTCGAAATTAAAGAACCATGTTCTTGACTCATGTAATATAATTAAACACCTATATTTTAATTTCTAGAACTAGAAATTGGACCGTATAATAATGGGTCTAGTGGGTTCATAACATATTTGGGCCAAACTTTAAAGTTTAAAGTAACATATTCATATTTTTTGTGTATAACATAATCATATCATATATAATTTTACAATTACACTACTATAAATTTTAATTTTTACATTATTTTTATACTACCGGGCCGGGGCCGGGTGACCCGAGCCTAGGCCCAAACCCGATTTCATATTTTTATTGGGTAGGTTTTATTGGCTTAGACCCTAACTCGAATTGCATCGAAGCCGGGCCAAAAATAACCCAAATTTCATCGGGACCGAACTGGGTCTTAGGCGGTCCGGACCATCAACACCCCTAATTGTCATAAAAACTAGTTAGTACAACAATTAAAAGTTTAAATTGATAAAAAGGAAATACATAAATTACTATATCTTTAATAATATACCTTTAATTTATAGAGGGACATGCTAAATAAAATGATGTTTTTAAATTTTTTTAAGTTCATTAATAATAAAATAACTTGTAAGAATTTTTTTGTAAGTTATTCTCTTAATATGAATTAAAAGACAATTAGTAAAAAAAATCTTCTACTTTATTTTTTATTGAGAATATCCATACACAAAAAGAATTATACTAAAATGAAGAAAATCAATACATCATGATAGTATTTTCCCAAAAAAACTTAAGTTGATACGAAATGACACATGAATGTTTATATTTCTAACAAATTTAATTATCGGTTTTGCTAGATTTACACATAAAACACATAAATATTTTTCACTTGAGGGAGTAATTAATTAGAATGTGTTTATGTGTTTTATGTGTACACCAATATTAATTGTTCATCAGAATCTTTCCGGGTTTCCTAAATTTTTTGCATAATTTTTTATTTATTTATTTTATGCTGAAATAATTCTTTCTTTTGGTATTAACTAGGATCAAATTCTAAACCTTTACATCATATAAGTTTTATTACCATGTTACAATATCATTTATTTCAAAAGATTAAACTGACAAGAAAATAAACATGAATAATTACAGAAAAAATTTAGGGAGTCCATAGTTTGTTAGCCAATAGGCTATTTCCTTCTTTTTTCTTTCCTCTTTTACCACCTATTATTTCCCTAACGTGGGCTCCCTAACGTTGGCTCCCTAACGTTGGCTCCTTAGCATTACTCATAATTATATATTTATATATTTTAACATATTCCAAAAAAATCAAACAATGGATTAAAAATATAATAAAGGTTTTTTTTTTTTCATTAAGCCTTAGCACAGAATAGAGATTGTGGACAAGCAAAGCAATTTAGTTCATCATTATTAGGAACATTAGTTCATAATAAAGTTGAGTTTGGGTAATTATCAATGTGCAATTTCTTCTATTCATCGAAGTTATTAGGATAAAATCGTTTTATCAGTTCAAATATTTTATTAATATGGAACATCAGAACTTATATACTTATTTATGGAATCTAAAGTTACACTTAAAGTAATACATGCAATAGGACTAATGTTGGCTAATTTTTCTTTTCTTTCTTTTAATTTGAACATTATGTGACAAATATATATAGTGGTTAAAATGTAGTTTTGTTTTGAATCATTATATATAAAATAGCATACATGTTACCAATAATTTTTAATGAATTTGACTTCTTGATTGGGACCTTAATTATTCAAGGAGAGTCTAATCTTAGCTTCTTACATACCTCAAAATAAACAACTATATATGAACTTATAAAATATGATGATGCAGTACAAAGATTTTTCTTTTTTTTTTTGGACATGAAAAGATTTTTCTTTTATCCCGCCGTGAGAATCTAAATGTGATCTATTTAATATGCAAGTAAGTATATGTTAAACTTTTACACCTAAGTTTAATAATATCTGCAGTACTTTTTTTAAAAATGAAATCATAGATATTTTCTATATACTAATAGCAATTTTATCTAAGTATTTGAGATCGGATAATAAATATATGAATTTTTTAATATTGATTTCTTGTATACTCATAATTTAACTTCAATACCATTGATTAAAGAAAAATGAAAATTTTCATATTACTTCAGCCCTACTTATCATCCTATCATTTTCTAAAAGTTTAAACCAATAAAAAATAAAACACATTAATTATTATATTTCTAATACAACACCTACACAGTATTTTTTGTTTTGTTTATGTTCTTTTTTTCATTTTTTTCTATTTATCTTGTTCTAAAAATATTTTTCTTAAAAAAATTTAACAAAAATCAAATTTTAGATTTTTTAATCGTAAATTCTAATATTATATCATAATGCCATACTTCCCTAAGAAATTAATTTTAATTGAAAGAAATACATAAATGATTATATATATATATATATATATATATATATATATATATAACCAAAATGTGCCACGTGACACTCTCTCATTATAATTGAAATCAAATTTTTCCCTCCAAAATTAAGGAGCTTCTCCTTTCTCCTCTTCCTATACTCTTTCTCTATCTCCCTCTTCAATTTAACAATCAAATTGTGCCATATGGCACTCTCTCATTACAATTGAAATTAAATTTTTTCCTCCAAAATTAAGGAGCTTTCTCATTTCTTCTCTTCATATAATATTTCTTTCTCCTCCTCAATTTAACAACAAAAATGTGTCACATGACACTCTTTCATTGCAATTGAAATTAAATCTTTCTCTCCAAAATTAAGAAACTATCTCTTTCCTCCTCTTCATATCCTCTTTCTGTATCTTCATCCTTAATTTAACCAAAATGTGCCACATGGCACTCTCTCATTGCAATTGAAATTAAATCTTTCCCTCCAAAATTATTTTCTCCTTCCTCTTCTCCATATCCTCATTATCTATCATCTTCCTTAATTTTTCAACCAAAATGTGCCACATGTCACTTTTTTCATTATAATTGAAATAAAATCTTTACCTCAAAAATGATGGAGTTTTCCTCTTCCTCCTCTCCCCACTTTCTTCTCTATCTCCATTATTCATTATTCATTTTATTTTTCTTATATTCCCATTATTCTATTTTTTCTTATATTTATAATATTTATAATTCTATAATATATCAATAATTTGACAACTAAAATATGTCACATAATTTAACAATTAAATTAGAATATTTTCTTCCGATATTTATAAGTGTTTTTACTCACTTCATCATCTTCTCTCCCGTTCTTTATTTCTCTCCATCATTCATGCTCTATTAACTATATAATATTATGTATAATATATTTATCGTTCTATAATTTGTATAAATAATCAATTATTTTATAACTAATTTTTTTTACTAATTTGACGACTAATTTTTTTTAGGGCAATTCACCATATTAAATGAATTGGAGGACAAAATTATCAAATTGTCCTATTTCAAAAAGTATGATGAATTTGTCCTAAAAGCATTTATGTAGTCCGTGACAGAGTACAATGTTTTACAATTTGTACATAATATGTGGTACCCTGCCATGAATTATGAACAAACGCAGAAAATTCATAATCCGTGTGACCCTGTCATGGATTATGAAGAAATAGCAAAAAACAACATAATACAAGGAACCCTGACACGGATTACGAAGAAAATAGCATAATACATGAGACCCTACCATGGATTATGTTCAAATGTCAACTATACTTATAATCCATGGTAACCTGCCACGAATTATGAACAAATATCATATACACTAATAATTAATTATGTATGAAAGATGAAAATAAGAGGGCTGAATATAGAGTATAATATTTAAATTAAACTCTAAAATGAGATAGTATTAATTTAATTTTATTCTATATATTTGATCCTAATATTAAAGGATATGATATTTTTTAACCTTTCATAAATATTTATTTGTTTCTCCATTAAGGGGCCGACATTAATGCACCTATGATAAATTTATTTTTAAGTTATAATATTTGAAGTTATGCGCTTGTTATTTCTTTTAAAAAATATTGAATATTAAGTATTATTAATTTATTTAAAAAATATCATAATGTAATTTCATTTTAGTTATTCACATTTATTATTTATTATTTTTTTTTAATTTAATTCATTTACCTTATGTGAATAAAAGGTTGATTATATTTAGATTTAAAAGTTTATTTAGTAAAAATACATTTATCTCATAAAATTTAGTTTAATTAAAATATAATATTTTAAAATATACATCAAAATATAATTTAAGATGATATAAATATAATTATCAAATTTTAAAGTTCAAGAAAAATAGCAATGACACGATAGATTAATTATCTAGAGTTTAATTCAAATATTATACTCTATATTTTAAAAAGTATAAAAGAATATTTTATATATTAAATAGTATAAAAATTAATCTTTATTTAATACTTTCATTATACATAATTAATTATTAGTGTACATGACATTTGTTCATAATTCATGACAGGTTACTATGGATTATAAGTATAGTTGACATTTGAACATAATCCATGTTAGAGTCCCATGTATTATGCTATTTTCTTCGTAATCCGTGGCAGGATTCCATGTATTATGTTGTTTTTTGCTATTTCTTCATAATCCATAGCAGGGTCCCACGGATTATGAGTTTTCTGCGTTTGTTCATAATCCATGGCAGGGTACCACAGATTATGTACAAATTGTAAAACATTGTACCATGCCACGGATTACATAAATGCTTTTAGGACAAATTGATCATACTTTTTGAAATAGGACAATTTGATAATTTTGTCCTCCAATTCATTTAATATGGTGAATTGCCCCTTTTTTTTATCTATCTTTCTCATTTCCCCAATCTCTTTTTCAACATCTCTTAAAATTTTCTAAATTTAAAGTGTTCCTTCATAACTCACTTTTGTCTCATTTATCACTCTCTCTGTGTTGAATATCTATTTTTATCGATCAATTAATTATTGAGTTATTTTGATTGACTAATTGTCTAATGGCCTACCACTAAGTGATTTCCAAAATCTATCTATCAATAACATTGGTCAACCACCCCTATCTCACTTCAATAAATTGCCAACTCACCTTAACAAACACTTTAAAGTTTCCAACTAACTTACGGGCGTCAAAAATTCCTACGAAGCGGGGATCCCCGTGAGTACCGCCCTGAATGAAGATCTGAACGCAGGAAGTTTTCCTTGAGGGAATGAAGATGGGGCAAAATTATCGCGAGGCAAGCGCGGAACCCTGCCGGGATTCCCGCACTAATTCCGAAATTTTCGAATAATTTAAAGTACTTAAAATATCCCTATTAAAAATTTTTTACAATCCGTAATATTATTACGTGCAAAAATATTAGGATATATATATATATATATATATATATATATATATATATATATATAT
>JASCZI010000205.1:11953-23338 GCA_036250425.1 Stylosanthes scabra
AACTTATATAGATTGATGACTATACATACCTAACTATAGGTCAACCACGTGCAAGCGAGTGGCTTTATTTATTTATAATTAATAATGCATTTGATGATAAATAATTCAACTTGTTTTATTTTCAACATCCGGTTTATTACCCCTAGTAACATACATAGTTTATATATGTTCAACAAATGTTTATAAATTGGCTAGGAAGCAGTACAAACAAATTAAAATGGCAATTGATTGATTCTCTTATTGTACTATCCTCTAACTTCTAAGAAGCTTATGGAGTTGTGCTTGTACAGGCTGTTTTTTTTTTCTTTCATCACCCTCAATTCGAAGGGATAATCCATCGTGGATATAAATTTTATTTAAATATTTATTATTAATTAATAAGCTACTGATATTCAAATCATCAATATTTATTTAAATAAATTAATAAATTAATCATTAGAATAATCCAAGTTGATTTACACACTGTCAAATTTAATTAATCAAATAAGGTTGATATGTATTTGTTTTTCCCTGCCAGCATTGGGCTTAGTTATACATATAACATATGGAAGCATATAATTCAATTAATTCACCAAGTTACTAACTTTAATTTGCAACCACATATTACCTAATGATATATAGTTGTCAATTATATTGCAATTTCTCTAAGATTGTGTTTGGATAGAAGAATTTCAAAAAGGAATATAATCTTTTAAAGTATTTAAAAATATTTTTGTTAAAAATATTTGTTTAGGTATTTATAGAAGTTTTTTTTTAACAATCTAACAATATATTTAATTTTTAAGTTTATAAAAAAGGAGAAATTCAATTCTCCCTAATATAGATGGAATCTGTAATTAATTTTTTCTATCATAATTTATAATATTAAATTTCCTCTACCACAAAAGAAAATATATACAAATATATCTTTCTTTTTTTTTCTTTTGTCCAAACATTTGATTGTATATCTAAACTAAAAAATTGCAATTTATAGAAACGTTTATAAGAAAGAAATCAACCCATGCGTGAATATATAGAAAAAAATTACTCTATATTGTAAAGAAATTAATTATAAAATCTAGCAAAAAAGCAAAAGATTATATGTGTACATGAAGATATATGGTATGGAATAATGTTATTATTAAAAGCTAGAACAAAAAAGGTCATGATAGTTGTCACTTTTTACCATGGGGATCTGGTTTATTAAATAAGAATCCAACTTTGGGTTGAAGAAGTTATTGGTTTGGCTTTGAAGAATGGGAGTTTGTCTCTCTCTTTTTTTTCTTCTTTTGATTCATTAAATAGAAGACACTTGTAGAAATTCAATTAATTAACTTATGAATTTTATTTTGTATAAGTAAAAAAATACAGAATACTAACAAAAAAGTAAGTCATTTTTATATTTACTATTTAAAATTTTATTTCAATAATGTATATTTTAATTAGATGACTATTATAAAAAAATTTACATTCTCAATGTATTAGAATTAAACTTTTAACTGAAATTGTTTTCGATTTCAAAAGTCTACTTTAAAATTTTTCACTAAAGAATTAAGATAATTACAAAAATTTTACATGTGTTGAATACATATAAATTTAATTTTGATTCAATGTAATATAAAAGTATTTTATACATATATTTAATATTACGTCAACAAAAATATTTTTTCTATTTAATTCATGATTTGTTATAAAAAAAATAAATTAAATATAACTATATAACTGCATAAAATATTTTATATTATTAATAAATTAAAATTAAAGTATATATATAAGTGTAGAGAGAAGCATGGGAGGAAAGGTATAGGGAGCTGCAGAGAGGCCTTTCCTTACTGTTGGGACCATCACACAAATAGCACACAATAATCAATGGCACCAAAAGTCAAGAAAATAAATTAATAAATAAATGTATTATATATACACACCTAACACTGTTCATTATCTCTCTACACCGTTGGCATTGTAATTGTAACCCTTCTTCCACACTATTTTCTTCTCTCCAAACTCCAAGCTCTAAAACAAACAACAACTAGACATACATATTGTTCCCCTTTCTTTTTTATATAATTATTAACTATTAATAAATATCCTAGTCCTAGCTCATAATAATATTTGCAGAGTAAATAATATAATTCTTTAACTAATAATACTAATAATAATTAATAAATAAATATTTATAGAATTTAAGTACGTGTGTAACATACATATATGAGGTAGGCAGCGATCTAGTTCAGTTCAACTCAAACTCAACATATTGCTGGCTTCTGAAACCTTTTGGCATCTTTTTCTATTAAAATTCAGTGGACTTATTGATATAATGAAACTCATAAAAAGTTAATTTTAATGGGTATAAAATTCGTAATAATATTATCCCAAATATTATGAAAACGACTACTTGCTCACATGACCCCCAAATACCCACGTTATTATTCATGGGTCCCCCACATAATAAGCCTAATCCTAGTGTATAGTTAGTATTTACCCTCCTTAACTCAACAAAATTTTTCACTCATATTTTTTACAACACATAAATAGAAAATATTATCAAAACATATAGGACGTATAACAATCCATAATAAACCCTAATTAAACACAATTATTATGGTCAATACAAGAATTTAATTTTGATAAATACAAATATATAATTAAATATTTTACACTCACGCGGTACCTGCTACAAAATTAAATTAAATTCCAATACTATTAGATTTTGTGATATATATATAGTAGAATCTTTTAGTGTCCTAATTAGGCATATAATTAATTAATGAAATATTATTATTATTATATACACTAAATTACTAAACTTTTTTCCCCCCTAGTTGTAAAGAAGCTTCCTGTGGAGGTAGTAACTATACTAGTTAGCAAAAACTCACATCACCACCACCACCACCTTCTCCTTAGCTTCTTTCTCTTTTTTTTTTTTTCTTTCTTTTTTCTTTCTTTCACTTTCTCTCTCTCTCTCCCCATAGGTAGCATAATAAGGTGCTCTTTCATGTTGGAGGTATGATGTGTATAGTAGTAGGTCAACAATAAACACATATACAGTACTAATAACTATATCACCCTCCCTCTCCCTCTCTTTGCTTTTTCATTTTCTGAATCTTCCATTATTCTTCTTCCTTCTCTTCCATGGTTATGTTGTCTTTCTCTAGGGTTTGAGTCTGAGGACCCTCTCTCTTTCTTTCTTTCTTTCTTTCTTTCTTTCTCCCTGTCTTGGTCAAATATGAAGGCACCGACTCTTTCAATTGTTGTCTAGTGATTTGTACTACAATAATTATCAAACACATATACTCTCTTCTCTTCTCTTCTTTTTCCCTTTCTTTCTTTCTCTCTCTCTTAGAGCCTCACAAATCTGGGCTTCCTTCAATTCAATTCAATTCAATTCCCTATAATTATTTCTCATTATTCTTCGGTGAGCTTCTTTATTAGATTTCACTACTACTCTACTCTTATTTATCTATCTCTTTTCATTTTCTTGAAATTCTTCTCTCCTAACAAAAAAATAATTATTTTTATTCTTAATTTGTCCCCCTTTTCTTTTCTTGCTTAATTATAAGTTATTATTCTCCTGAGATCAATATTTTTCTTTTATTTTTTTTTCATAATTAATAAATAGAATTCTTTAATTGTGTTAAGATCCAGGAGAAGAAGAAGAGGGATAAATATAATTAGGAGGAATTGGGAAGAGTGTGTGTGGGGTCACACACTATAATTTTCATTTCATGGAGCTGATGCAAGAATCCACCAACAAAGGCTATTCTCAAGATTTGGAAGAAGAAGAGGAAGACGAGGAAGCACCGGGAGAAGAAACCACCACCACCGCCGTCTCTGCCGCCGTTGGTAAGCACTTCTTCCTCCACCACCAGCACCATCACCATCATAATCATCATAATAATCATCATCATCATCGTCATATGCCGTTGAATCTCATAAAAAATTCATGAAATCGGTTAATTAGGGTTACACCATCATCAAGATGCAACAACAACAAATTACTTCAACCACACAACAAGAATGAATCAACAGCAACAACCACCGCCACCGCAGCAGCAGTTAGTTGATTTCATGGACTTGTCACTTAGGACAAACATCAACCACCATGAAGGCATTAACAATTTCCAAGCCACCGCCACCGCAACCACCGACACTACTCCTAGTAACCACCAGCAGAGTCTACAACCGCAAACTCAACCTCCGCCTCCGCCTCCACCGCCGGAGAAAGAGCACATGTTCGACAAAGTAGTGACGCCGAGCGACGTAGGGAAACTGAACCGGCTGGTGATTCCAAAGCAGCATGCGGAGAAGTACTTCCCGCTGGACTCGACGTCGAACGAGAAGGGACTCCTCCTGAATTTCGAAGACCGGAACGGAAAATTGTGGCGGTTCAGATACTCTTACTGGAACAGCAGCCAGAGCTATGTGATGACGAAAGGTTGGAGTAGATTTGTGAAGGAGAAGAAGCTTGACGCCGGTGACATTGTTTCTTTCCAACGCGGTGTTGGAGAAAATTATAGACATAGATTATACATAGATTGGAGAAGAAGACCTGATCACCATCACCATCACCATCATCTTCATGGAGGAGGACTAGGAGTAGGAGTAGGAGGACATGATTATCCTTCTTCTTCTTCTTCCAATTTCATCACTCCCTTCTTCATTCCTAGTCAAGCTTCTTCACATTACTCTACAATCAGATATGGTGGCAGATTTTACTCTCTGCCACCGCAACAGCAACCGCAATTGGTGATGCCACCACCAACAAGGAATCATCATCATTATCAGAGTTACAACAACAACAACGTTTATCCAATTCATCAGCAACATGGTGGTGGTGGTGGTGGAGGAGGAGGATATGGTGGTTATAATAATAATCATCATCAACATCATAACAATGAGTTGTTTTATCTGAGATCAACAGCAACAGCAGGTTCTCCTTCATCTTCTACTTCAATGTCAATGGTTGATCATCATTATCATTACCAAGGATTATTGGCAAGACAACAACAAGAGCAACAAGATCAAGAAAGGGGTTCTCCAATGATCATTGATTCAGTACCAATTGCTCATCATTTTCATCAACAAGGTGGTGGTGGTGGTAATGGTAATAATCATGGTAGTAACAGTAATAGTAATAATAATAATAATAGTAATAATAATTCTGCAGGAAAAAGGCTAAGGCTATTTGGTGTGAACATGGAATGTGCTTCTTCTTCATCAACACAAGAAGATCAAGAACAAGAACAAGAGCAAGAAGATCCAAAATGCTTCACCTTGTTCTCTTCTAACTCTTCTTCATCTTCTTCTTTTCCACCACCACCACTACTCCAAAATTCAAGGGATGCACAAGAATCTGGTGGAGACCAGAGAAGAATAAGGGAGCAAGCTGCAAATTTTTTTGATCTGGACCCTTCTTTGCAATTTCGCCAACAACACTGAAGAATTGATCATCATCAATTGAAGAAAGAAAAAAAAAAAGAGTTGAAATACATTCAATTCATTCACCAGTTCTAAAGTGTTAACTATACACTCTCTTTTGCAGCAATTTTTTTTTTCTTCTTTCTTTTTTTAATTATAATTATATTATTTTTAATTATTTCTTCTTTTATTTATTTATTAATCTCTCCTCCTTCTTTCTTTCTTTCTCTCATATCCGTAATTAGTGTTGATTCAGCTTTTAAGGCTTTTTAGTACGTTTAGAACAGGTCAATGCATTAAATTAGATGGGGATTTGGGTCATGAAGAGGAGGAATGAAGAAGGGAAAAAAAATAGAAATTCAACGGAAAAAAAAATAGAAGAAAAAAAATTGCCTCAGAAACCTAAAGAGGGAAATGAAATCCACGGAGAGATTTATTGAATCACACGTTTATTTAGACCTTTGTCATCAACCATCAATTTTTGTTATATAAATATAATATAAAACTACATATATATATATATATATACATACGTGTAGCATAGTTTAATTTTTAATTATAATATTATTAGTAGTAGATGATGATAATGTTAATGTGTGTGTATATATATATATATATCCACTGTTGGGTCTCTCTTTCCGTTCACTGCATTTAATGGTGACGCAGAAAAGTTTGTTACTTTATTTTTCTTTCTTTTGTTTTGTTTTCTCTCTCTAATGGCTGTTTCTGTTAGCATTGTTGGGTTGATGTGGATCAAAACACTGCTCCTTTTCTCTGATGCTGCTGCTATATATGCTATGCTGCTTAGTTAGGCATTTTAGCTTTGCAGATAAAATACCTCAGAAGCTTTGTACAGCTGTCAAAGGGTAATTTTTTCTTCTTAATTCTGTTTATCTCCCTCATCATCATTCTATTCTCTTCTTATTCTTCTTCTTCCTAATAATTCTCTTCCTGTTTTCCATTAATTTACATATACATGTGTTACTATCTTTTGAGCTTCATTTATTGATTTTAATTAATTTCAACATCATTGGTGATAAATGTGTGCATACATTCTTTTTATGAATTCTTTCCCTAATTTGATATACTACGAAACTATTATAAACAGTTAATTTCAGCTACCACTATATAATTTTAGTAAAAAGTCCAACAATTTTCCTTTTTTTTAATTCATTTTATACATTTTTATCCTACTTGAATTTGATATTGATGTTTCTTCTGATTAGATTTTGGTTTTTTTTTTCTATTTTAAATATTTTAGATTTTCTTTTCTATTTATAAATTACAGATATTGGCTGTAATATTGGATTAGAGTACTTTTTCTATACTGCAATGAAAAATGATTAGATAAAACAGTAAAATTATATATACTACTCTATGGTATATATCTGAAAATTATGATTTATTCTCTTTTTCTTCACTTCTATGATCCACATACATTTATTAGGTACTTTGTTTTGTTTTTCTGTGATGATACATTTTCTTGTCTTCTAATTCAGCAGCCGCATTTTCTTTTCTTGTCTGGAATTGCACTATACACAAAAACGTGTTTTAGGTTAATAGAGAACGGTGGTTATAATTCCTTTCAAAATTATCTCATCAAACCCATAATATAATAAACATATACAAGGGTAAGTAGCAGTCTTATTAGTGATTCAATTAGTTTAAAGTTTAATTGGTAAATTATTTCATTTATTTTACTTTAATATATATATATATATATGGGATGTTTAATTAGATTCCTTGCGTGATGTTTAATTAGTCTTCAACACAGTACTCTTTACTGTTGAAAGTTGAAAACTACTCACAGCTTAATTAACATACTAACAATTTTTTTTATGTTTTGGATTCTTCACATAGTCATTGCAATAATTATGCAGAAGACTTTTTGGACACTTTCATCGATCGAATTCATGGAGAAAGCATAGCATATAATATCGGTGATGAGGTGATTAATAATTTTTGAATTATCAGCTTATTATTATTATATTATCATTATTATTATAGTTCTTGCAATAATATGCTGTGTGAAACTTACCAATATATTAGATGCTACAGAAAGTTAATTAAACTTTAAATTTTCCTTTTAAAAGTAGTTATCCTTTTTATTAATTTAAGACATGTATGTATATGTTCTTCATCACTATATAATCTAAAGTAAACTAAGCATGTATAATATTATTGTACTTTAATTTGAAAGTGCCATTTGGTTTTTATTATGGACCGAATAAAGAGAGTTCCCATGGACTATGCTTTAAGGTTTACATGAATTTTCATGACTTTACTAAAGGTGCATGCTCTAAAATGATAGCAAAAGAGAACAATATAAAGTAATTATAATCATTCATTAATAAATAAAATGATTTAATTAGATACATTATTGTTGGTATATATACACTGCATACTTTGTTTACAGAGTGAATCAATTTAAAAAGTGAAGCTAAAAAGAATCTTAGGAAACATACATTTTCATTTTTATAACAAGATTATTAAAGTAGAGTTTATCATTGCAAACCATTTATTATGCAAAAAAAAAAAATTACCACTTCAATAATTTCCATGAATAATAATCTAAAAAAATTCACACATCAGTAGTTATAGAAAACATACATAATGTGTATTGCATTATCTATATACTCCCAAATTAAACTTTAATTAGAGAAGCCTTAAAACATAGGAATTCTATTTGTATGTTTTTGGTTTGGTGTTGAGAGAAATAACATAAAATAATAATAAAAAACAAACACAACATTTAATGCAAATAACATAGTGACTGTTGATATAGCATAAAAGAGAGACATGAAACATACAGAATGTTATGTGTGTTCTCATCACGGTTTGTAATATGTGAAAGGCATTATAATTATAATAATAATAATAATAATAATAATAAGAAAGAAGAGAAGAGAGGAAGAAGAACCAACAACATCATGTGGGACAGTAAGATCAGCAGTAATTGACACACAGGTATACATATATGGAAGCAGAAACTTTTCTTTTTGTATTACACAGACTTAAATGGAGATGCTTTTGTGTAAAAATAATAGGAATATCTCACATCCTTATTGTGAAGTCAATTTCCATGAAAGAGACTACAAATACAACCCTTTTTTGTTTTTCTTTTTGTGTTCATCAAAGCTTTCAAATCCTTGCATTGGAACCCAACACTGCATGAAAAGATGGATGTATAGTAGTTCTATATAGTAGTTAGGTTAAATAATATATATAAGGTAAATACATCAATATCATAAAAGACTAAAATTATGTTTTCTACGTACAGTTCTTCTTCTTCCTTTTGATTTTTGTTTAATTTTATATATATTTAGTTGAATATAATGATAGTAATTAATAATAGATTCATAATAATCATATTCTCCTAAATCAAGTTATTTTAGATAGTTTAAACAAATTCTTAATTCCAAATTTGAGGAGAAAAAGAGTACATTTGAAATGCATATAACAAAAAAAAAAATCAAACCAAATATCCAGTACTCAATCTAAACACAGAGTACTCAAAACTTAGTAAAGAATGTCAAACTTCTTCTTAAATTTTAATTAATTATGTTTGATAACTATGTATGCATGTATGTATGAATCTTTACCCACTTTGCATGAAATAGTGAATGAACATATGCATTAACTCTATTGTCTAATAAGTTTTATTGAATGATGAGTGATATTTTTTATAGCACATTTAGACCTTATTAATTGATAATTCATTGCATATGAAAATATATATAATTATATATATTTTGTTGAAATTCATTATTATTCCATAATATAAGTTTTGTGTTTGAAGATTGAAAAATAATTAGAAGCATTGTATGATTTTTTTCATGTGCTATTATTAGTATATATGACAAAGTTTTTATATAAATGTGGATTTAATTAATGTTTAATTTGTAGTTTCATAGTTTTTATACTGAAAATGTTTATTTAGGCCTGCAAAGAACTTTATTTCTTTAATGATTACTAGTAGTTAATTATGAATTGAATGCACATATATAGGTGATGTATCATTCCACCAAATGATCATCCATGAAATGAATATATTCGAATTAAATATTTATTTATCTTTTAATTTAATCATGACCTCATATATCTCTTTTAATTTGTGAAGTACTATTGATGATAATTAAGATAATATCAGATGACATTTATTCCTACCGTATAAAGATTGAATAGTAATAATCTTTTTATTTGATAAGTGTCAAATTTTCAAAAATTTGGTACAAATTTTTTATTTTTTATTTAATTGACATGTGTCACAATTTCAATACATTCTATAAATGCACTATTAGATAGAGGATCATGGAATGTTTTGGGATAAAAATAAAATTTATTAATTTTAAATTAAAACTTTCAATCATTAGATTTAGAATAAAAAAATATAAAAATAAAATTAGAAAAAAAGTTTGTTGTTAATTAAAAAATTTTATATTTTTATTTAATCTAATGAGTGCATGACTAAGTTTTTTTTAATCAAAGTATAAGTTAATTGATTGAAAATTGTCGAATTTAGTGAGTTGACTAAAAACATTATGATATAGCGATTACAAAATGATTTAGCAATAAAAGGAACAATATTTTTTTTCAATTTAAGTTTTGTAAAAGAAGAAGGTAAAAAACAAGACGTAATAAGTCTATCACTGACCTTAAGTATTTTACTTTTTTAAATAATATTTAAATAAATTTAAAATAAATAAGCATATAATTTAACACTCCGCGCAACGCGCGGAAAATACTCTAGTTTGCATATATAAACCAAAGTAAATAAATATCATGTTGGAGAAATAAAAACAGTAGCTAGGATCATAAATTTGATTTGAAACAAATCAGTTATGAACTTGGAACTAGTAAACCAGTTTTATTATTTGATTGTAATTTGCATTGCATTACTATATGGTTAATTGCATTTACACTTTCAACTGAAAATGTAACAGATTAAAAAATTTCAAGTCCATATACAATTTATGTAATTTTGTAAACTCAAAATTTAGGTAAGTGAGAAGGCATGCTTGGGCATTTCTCTTTTTTTTTTTTAATAATAATAAAAAATTATTATGCATTCTATCTAATTTTTATTCTTTTGATATGAGAATGTCAAATACCCACCTTTTGATACAATAATTTTTTATATTTTTGCAATAAATATTTCTAAGAATAAGTTATTCCTAAGAATTAAATTTTAAAATTTCAAATAAACAAATATTAAAATTATTATTTTTAAAACAATCACCCACTAGAAAATGGTAATGGTAACACGAAATAAAGGTTTTTCAACCTTAGGTTCAATTGGACCGGACTGAGTAATTTGAGCTTTACCTCTAATTTGCGTTGCATAATTGGTTGAAGGAATTGCATTAGCATTTAGTGTCTTTAATGGTTTTGGATGTGAAATAATTGTATATACATTTATCTAAAGACACTATATATATATATATATATATATAGGTCGGATGAAAATGAAAATGAAAAGCATTATTTAAATGAAAATTTTACCAATTCAATGATGGATGTGTTAAATGAGTTTTCAATGGATAGAGATTAATTTTAATTGTATAAAAATTTTATATAATCATTCAATTAAATTTATCTATTTATATAATTTTTGAAATAATATATTTAAAAATTAATTAATTTTAATAATGTATTAATATATAATTAATTGTCTTTGTAAAACTCTATTTTTTTACATTAAAATTTCAGTAAATTCAAATAGTAAATTTAACCCTTCAATTAATTTACGTGTATGTAGACTAGTATTAATGAACTAAAAACGAACAAATGCATTTCACACAAGAAACTTTAGATTATATCATTGTGAAATATAACAATCTCACATGTATTTCTACTTAAAAAATGCTAAGTTTTTAAAAATTAACGTTTAGAAAGCATTTCAGGTGATTCATGATTTATGATAATTTAATGATCTTACCCGTTATATATATATATATATATATATATATATATATATATATATATATT